>OY992885.1:1042500-1182500 GCA_963921405.1 Cepaea hortensis | reverse complement strand
GACCGCGAGGTCATGGGCTAACGGGGCTATGGCTCGCCATAGGGGATGGACTCCCTGTGGTCAGATTAGTGTCCTAAACCTGCGACTGGCCTAGCAAGCCGGCAGGGGATCTTCATACTGCTCGTAGAAAAACTAAGAAGTATAAACGGACTGACCCAAACGGCTATCGACCCGGCAATGTTAACGGACTACGAGATAGATCAGCGATTCAAAAAATAGGCACAATGAACGTCTGTGGTTTCAATAGTAAAGAAGAAGAGCTTATAGAAACAATGGAGAAGAGGAATATTGGTCTGATGGGAATAGCGGACACCAGAACAAAAGGGAAAGGATGCAAGGAGCTCCACCGCAGTTACACGTTTGTTTACTCTGGAGTAGAACAGCAAGAAAGGGCAAGACACGGTGTGGGAATAGTCATCGAACCACAGCTAGCAAGAGCAATACTAGAAATAAAATATATATCAGAAAGAATCATAACAGTGAGAATAAAAGAACAAACAATCACAACATATGTACAGATATACGCACCATGTAATGCAAACAATAATGAGCAAGAATGTGAGGACTTCTACGAAGACATACATGATGTGCTAAATAAAATAGATAAGCAGGACAACATCATAGTTATGGGAGACTTCAATGCAAGACTAGGACATAACAGAGGGGGCATAGAAAAACACCTGGGAGCATTTGGAGATCAGCAAAATGAAAGGAATGATAATGGAAGTAGACTGATAGAGCTTTGCAGCCAACACGATCTCTATATAACAAACACATTCTATAAACATAAAGATTCGCAAGTATACACCTGGTATAAATGGAACAATCTAGATACTAAAAGCCAAATTGATTTTATATTAACAAGAAATAACAGAAAGAGAAATATATTAGATGCAAGAGCAGTGCCCAATTTCAGTATAAACACAGATCATAAAGCAGTCGTTGCCACAATAAGAACCATTAGAAGAAGAAAACAAAAAGCAGGAAAATACATGCCATGCGAATCAGTAAACTTAAAAAACCTTAAAGACGAGGCAGTAAGGGAAAATTATGAGAAAGAACTAACTGAACTCTTTGTAAAATTACCTACGGAAAGAAAAACAGTGGAAGAAGAATGGGAGACGTTCAAATCAAGCGTTTTAAATACTGCAAAAATAACATGCGGAACCACGAAAAAATGCAAAACACGGATAAAGAAAATAACAAGTTGGTGGAACGCAGAAGTAAAGAAAGCGGTAAAAGAAAAAAAGGAAAAATATAAAAAGTGGTTGAAGAGCAAACAGGAATGTGATCTCATAGAATACAGAATATCGAGAAGACATGTGAGTAGAATAGTAAAGAGGGAAAAACAGAAAGACTGGGAAGAGTATGGAGAAACCCTAAATAAAAACTACAAAGAGGCAACCAGAAACTTCTACAAAAAGATAAGTGCAATGCGAACCAGAGGAGTACCCTTTGACCCAACTGAAATAATTAACAGCGAAAATGGAGAACCAATAAGTGAACAAAAACACATCCTAATAAGATGGAAGCAGTATTTCGAACAACTTCTCAACATCCCATCAGATGTCACAGGAATTCAAGAGACCTACACAGATGTCACCGAGGAACTAGAACCAGACATACTAAAAGAAGAAATTATAGAAGCCATCAGATTAGCCCCATTGAACAAATCACCAGGACAGGATGAAATACCAAATGAACTAATTAAAGCAGCAAGGGAAGTAGGAACAGCTTGGCTACATAGACTATTCAACCATGTTTGGGTAGAACAACAGACACCACGAGACTGGGGAAACGCCATAATTATCCCAATTTGGAAAAACAAAGGCAGCAAAAGAGATTGCACACAATACAGAGGCATTTCACTGTTGAGTCATACTGGGAAAATATTTTGCAAAATTCTTGAAAAAAGATTACGAACTACTTTAGAACCCCAGCTAAGCGAAACGCAGCTTGGATTTAGGAAAAACAAAGGATGCACAGACGCCATTTTTGCTCTTAGACAACTTATAGAAAAATCAATTGAATTCAATGAAACACTCTACTTAGCCTTTGTTGACCAAGAAAAGGCATTTGATAGGGTAGATAGAAACAAGCTGTGGGAAATCCTTAAACAATATGGAGTGAGTACACATCTAACAAACCTATGTAGAAGTTTATACGACAACAGTGAATGCATAGTGAGAGCAACTGGAGGACACTCAGAACCCTTCACCATAAGATCTGGAGTACGACAAGGTTGTGTCCTGTCCCCTCTCTTGTTCATAACATATATAGACAACATATGTAAAGAAACCAGCCAAGCAGAGACAGCAAGAATACCGCATGACGAGAACACAGAAGAAGAACCATCTGCAAATCTAACCATTAGAGAACTCCTGTTTGCGGACGACCAAGCACTAATAGCAAAATCAGAAGCTGAATTACAAGACCACATGAATAGTCTAAACGAAATGTGTAGGGAACATAACATGAAAATTAGCACAAGCAAAACAGAGGTAATGACTATAACTAAAGAAGAACAAACAGCAACAATTCACCTAAACGAACATCCCTTGAAACAAGTAAAGAGCTTCAAGTACCTAGGAAGTATAATATCATCAAATGGCAGATCAGAAGACGAGATCGAAAATAGGTGCAATAAGGCAAATCAACTCATTGGACAAATGGCACCAATACTAAAGAACAAACATGTATCAATAACTACTAAGAAAGCACTTTACAACACAATCTTCCTACCAACTCTGTGCTACCAATGCCAAACCTGGACAATGACAGAAAAAGAGAAAAGAAAAATCACAACAACAGAAATGAGGTTCCTGAGAAGAATACTCAACGTATCAAGAAGAGATAAGATCAGAAATGAAGAAATCAGGACTAAAGTGGGGGTTAAAGCTGCTCTAGATTTTATTAGAAAGCAGCAAGTCAAATGGTTTGGCCATGCAAGTAGGCTACCAGTCAACAGCATGCCACAACAGGCAATGACGTACAGACCAGATGGAAACAGAGGAAGAGGCCGACCACGTAAACGCTGGACGGAGGGAATAACAGAATCCATGGGAATGTCGATATACGAAGCCCATAACCGGGCACTCTCACGAAGTTTATACTTCACCTCGACACCGCAAGGTACAAGAGGAACATGATGAGATGAGATGAGACATCATTCAAGGCTAACAAAGACCAGTAACATTATAACAGATATGCATTATAAAGGCATGGGCAAAATGCAAACATCAAAACTACACGACACAGTAATATTAGATAATGGCCTGACACTTGTTATTAGCCATGTGGAATATACTGGCCTACAAAAAGGTGATTGGCTGTTATACTAGGGTTTTGTTATTATTATTATTACCTCAATTATTAAGGGGGAAGGTAATCCGTATTGAGATAGTGTTCGAATAATTTGCGATTATATGAATAGGGATTGGTGATGTCTTTGATTTCTTGTGGAAGATTGTTCCACAGCTGAGATGCAGAGTACGTTAAGCTTGTTTTGTATAAGTCAATCATAGGCTTCAAATCAAATCAAATCAAATCAAATCAACTTTATTAGGGTCACAAATTGGGCGCGCAGGCCCGTCTTACATTCGGCCCTTCCAATCACTCGTCTTTCGTTCATCAAGAGCATTATACATTTACATAGGAAGAAAAATAAACATTGTGAAATGAATGTTGTAAACATAAACAAGGCTAAACATGGAGAAAAATGTGTACATAAAAGTATGTGACGTAAAAGTAGTGATGCCAGCGCGTGCCACACACACACACACACACACACACACACACACACACACACACACACACACACACACACACACACACACACACACCACACACACTCTCTCTCTCTCTCTCTCTCATTCACTCTCACTCTCACTAATTCACTCACACACACACACTCTCACTCATTCACTCTCCCGCTCACTCATTCACTCTCCCGTTCACTCATTCACTCTCCCGCTCACTCATTCACTCTACCGCTCACTCATTCATTCTCCCGCTCACTCATTCACTCTCACGCTCACTCATTCTGTCTCTCCCGCTCACTCATTCACTCTCCCGATCACTCATTCACTCTCCCGCTCACTCATTCACTCTCCCGTTCAATCATTCACTCTCTCGCTCGCTCATTCACTCTCACTCATTCACTCTCACGCTCACTCATTCACTCTCACGCTCACTAATTCACTGTCCCGCTCACTCATTCACTCTGCCGCTCACTCATTCACTTTCACGCTCACTCATTTACTCACACGCCCACTCATTCACTCTCACGCTCAATCATTCACTCTCACGCTCACTCATTCACTCTCACGCTCACTCATTCCTTCTCACGCTCACTCATTCACTCTCACTCATTCACTCTCATGCTCAGTCAATCACTCTCACGTTCACTCATTCACTCTCACGCTCACTCATTCACTCTCACGCTCACTCATTCACTCTCCCGCTCAATCATTCACTCTCCCGCTCACTCATTCACTCTCACTAATTCACTCTCCCGCTCACTCATTCACTCTTCCGCTCACTCATTCACTCTTCCGCTCACTCATTCACTCTCCCGCTCACTCATTCAATCTCACGCTCACTCATTCACTCTCACTCATTCACTCACACTCATTCACTCCCACACACAGACACTCTCACTCATTCACTCGCCAGCTCACTCATTCGCTCTCACGCTCACTCATTCACTCTCCCGCTGACTCATTCACTCTCACTCATTCACTCTCCCGCTCACTCATTCACTCTCACGCTCAATCATTCACTCTCCCGCTCACTCATTCACTCTCACGCTCACTCATTCACTCTCACGCTCACTCATTCACTCTCACGCTCACTCATTCACTCTCACGCTCACTCATTCACTCTCACGCTCACTCATTCTGTCTCTCATTCACACTAACTCACTCTCTCACTCAAACTACAGTAATGAACATAAGTTTAGATTATACATGATAAAATCAAATGGTATTTAACTTATAATATGACAGATGAGAATGACAGGCTTCGGAATGTGTAGTATATTTAAACGTTTACTGTGTCTAGCATTATATTTAAACAAAGGCCAAAGGTAATTTGGGGCATTCCGATGCAGGATTTTGTTTATTAGTTTAGCTTTATTGAAAAGCAGATAGATAGATAGATAGATAGAAAGATAGATAGATAGATAGATAGATAGATAGATAGATAGATAGATAGATAGAAAGATAGATAGATAGATAGATAGATAGATAGATAGATAGATAGATAGATAGTGTCTCTACCTTGCCCAAGGGTATCCCGTAGGCTAGCGGAGGGAAGGAGGCGCCTTACTTCTCTTTTGATAGGGGGTACCCCTACCCCGCTAACCCAATTTCCTCTAGCACTGTATAAACGTTAGCAGATGATAGTAGTGGGAATGGAGACATACACATAAATACAATTATAAACAGGAGTGAAGTATTTTCCTTCCTGTGTTTATGGTAGAATTCCATGATCACCTTGCATTATAGAAGTGAAAAGAGAATCTAACTAAATCTCCTAGACACATTTAACAAAATATTCTCATATATTAAAATCCACACCCAACACTCATTCATAAACATGTCCATTGTGTTCTTAATAAGTTAACCTGCTGATTGTTCGTTCATGCCACTGTCAAATCACCCAGCCTGTTCTCCTCTATTTCTAACACCCTTGATTGTTCTGTTTGTCACAACCTTCTACAGACCCTTGATCCTTATGAAAGTTAGTTATATGTCCTTTACAGGATGTTGCAATCAAGCCCAGCAATTTTCGGCTGTTTGTGATTTACTAGGCAATTTTACGTTGACCTGTTTGCCATTACTTCTGAACATCAGTTTCATACGATCAAAATCAATGCTAAGTGGTCTGCTTCCAAATTACCTGTGCCCCAAATTGGCCCTTAATAAAAGATATTTATCAAGCTGTCCACGACACTGGTGTTCGAGTGAAATGGCGAGTCATGACCGCCCACGCTTTCCGGCATGGCACATGATTGATTGATTGAAAAGATATTTATAGACATTTTTGTGGCGTAAATAAAAACTGTCTACAGTTTGTAAGATTAAATTTACCTTCGTATCAGCAAACGTCACAAGATTTTCAGGTTGAAAATGTATTGCTGCTAAAAGGTCTTTTCAATTCTGACAAAACAGACGAAAGCAGCAAATAAACATAATGGCACAATGGTAATCAATTTGTTACACAATATGAAATGATTGTAGAAAAGTATAACTATAATCACGAATTCTTTACATACTAGGATATAAGGCATATACTGGAATCAACTATTGGGTCTAGGAGCAGGCTTGTGTTTCACTCATGAGTTTTCTTCCCCTGGTGTCAGGTCTTAGTCAGATATGACTGAGCTACCGTATAACAGTAGACGGTACTACCTGCTTTCTGTTAGCGCCGAATGTTGGGCGGTGCTTACCAAACCCGACACCCCACATTGTGCCAACGGCTTCGGGCGGAAGAGCACAATTTAGAGGGTACAAGCCTTACCCTGGTGCGAGGAAATGCAACCTAAAGACAAATATCATGACAGGGCAGACCAGGCCCTAAGCCTTGGTTGGTGGCAGGTCTAGGATCGAAGCTCCGACAGGCGGACAGTTAGAGCATTGCTTTGCTGATCCGGCAGCTTCTGCAGCTTGTCTTGTTCCAGATGTAGGGGTGTTACCTTTCCTCTGGAGTAAACTAGGCAGGCCGAGAGAGGGATCATGCTGCATGGGCAACACATGATCTCTATATTTTAGCCCAGACTTTGTGCTATGGAGAGGCAATAACTCCATCCCTGGTCTTAACCGGTCTCGGAATCAAAGTGAGAGGCAACTGTTACGGGTTATAAGTCACTGTCAGTTGGCGTAGACATAGGGTGCCACGCGTTGCCTCTGACGGTGGGAGACACCTTGTCACAAAATGCGCCTGGAGGATGCGATCAGAAGATGGGTTTGACCAAACACACGATTTCTCTCGGCCTGCAACACAGTTCACGATTTATAGCACCGTTTGTAGTCAAAGAGAGATAATCCAAGTAATTTTACCCCTGAGGGAGTGGAGGATTATGGCCCATGGATTCTGGATGATGACACCGAAAGTAGTGTCTTAACTGCGCAATCGCAATAACCGGACTAGAACTGATGGTTGTTCTAGCCGGCTGGCAAGATGTTCTGTGTGGCTGCAGTCAGATGAAGAAATTGGTTCCAGTGTCAACATAGTTTGAAGACTGTAGACAGTATGTCCCCAAGTTGGACTGAGGTTCCATACTTCTAGCTGCATGTCAGAATAAATAGGTAAGAGTGTCGCCAGTATTCCATTTATTTGGTGTCGAATCGTGATCGGCAGAGGTAGTTTGCATGAAGCAAATAGTTGCACGTAGGTCAAGGTCGAGACTGCAAGTTATACCGACAGCGGGCCTGTTTATTTGACCCCATTTTCGACAGTCCTGTTACTTGACCCAATTCTGGCCTGTCTTGAACAGGGAACTGCTGTAAGAAAAAAGTACAGGTAGAACGCATAGTCTAGCCTGCCAGAAGTTGTTTGTGGGGAAATTGGAGTGGCCTAAATGTTGGTGATTTGATGGCACTACTGGGCTGCCTTGGAACTCAGGCGTAGTCCACAAAACCGGAAGTCGGTGACGCCGTAACTAAACCCTATCGTGTAATATATCCCCCGACTCGGCCGGTCAAGACGAATCTCACGGGAATGTCCGTGGTCAAATCGACGGTTATTTGAGCGATCCCGCGTGTGTTGAATTTCGTATCATTTGGCAGGGCGACTGCTGGTTTTTTTTCCTTTGCCTTCCTCATACACTTTATGTTCAAGGTCTCCTTAACGGACTACCACCGTCCTAATATATAGTGGATTCCTGTGAGAAGAACAATGGGGAGGGGAAAGAGGGACAAATGATGCTACAGACATGTCTGATGGTTGCAGGGGGGGGGGGGTGAATTGGGGAAAGCATGACCACCTAGGAATGGATGGAAGGGGTTTTGCCAACGGCCCTCCTTCAAGGCCATCTTGCCTATGGGTACTGTAGACCCTTTAACCCTCTGGGGAACTGGGGCACAGACACTCATGACCAATTACCGTGGGTTCACTCTATCCCCAGTCCAGGGAAACAGATGTTCTATTCAGCTGCTTTTTAGACCCCAGACCTTATTCTTCCTCTGACCCTGAGGCCTGGCCTGTAATTGAACCACCGCCCATCTTGGGGAGGTGTTTCACTCTCTTAGTGCCATGTTGATGTCTATCCCCATATGGTGGGTCATGATCATGTGATTCTCACAGAAGATTGCCTGTGTCATTTTTTTCCAGATTCTACCTTCCGGAGAGGAGTGATGGACAATCAGTAAAACCATCATTCTGCGTCAACTTCAGCAGTCTAGACAGAACGGCTAGCGTGGGGTGATCTTACTGCGCACCACCCGGTCAGTCATGTATGCCCTCAGAGCAGATCCAGGATAAGTCATCCACCATTCAAAACGAAGGCTGCTGGGCAAGTATGGTTTGTATAATCGTCCAGCTGTGCCACACTTAGTACCTACTCGACTACGAAACAACTGTGTGATATAACAAGAAACACTTGTTTCACCCGAACATTGGTTTTTGATGGTGACTCTTAGTCTAAAGGAACTCTGGCTATGAACTATGAACTTCTCTGAACGTTAATTCGGAAACTGTGCTTCTATCAATATATTGTTGAGTTGGTGCCACTGTTGGTAAAGCAACGAACTTTCGGATTAAGTTATACCTTGTATAGAGGCACCTACATGATCGGATGAGGATGAGAATTCATGGTACTATTTGGACCTATGCTCTGGTGTTCGATTGTCATTAGCCTGATCTTGTGTCAACTCGGAGGAGGTGCTATCTGGTTGAAAACTGAGGACCTGCTGCGAGAGACACGAGCTAAGTACCATTCATATGTGGTGTGAGGTGTTAGCATTGTACTATGAAGACATCTTCATGTGGCTGCCTCAGCTAACTGTCTTGTAGCAAGTAGCACACCAGACAGATCTGCACTACATCCACATTATCTTCACTTTCCTTTGCACAATACACTTTTGTTATTGAGTTTGTAGCTACCGGAGTTGCGTCATTTGTTCAGGACGAGGTTTGAAAGGGTAACATCCCTTGGTTGGTTGTGAGAGAGATAGGTATCCGAGGACTGGTGGGGTCGCAGACTGAAAGTGTCCCAGTCCCAGATCTGAGGTCATCCAGAGAGTAAATATAACTATATATAAATAAATATAGATATATATGTATGTATAGTGCCATGAGTCGGGTTACTTAAGACCTGAGTAACAGCAACATAGATAGTTGAGACATTAAAAGGGATAAATAATCACGGAGAGCTATAAGGAGAAAGTCACCGGTAACGGGCTAAAGATAGTAGCCAATCGAGCGGCAGGACTGAGGGCACGTGATGTGGTTTGAACACAGTGGGCGGACAGTGGAGAAGGCAGTTGGTCCGGAAAACACAGCCAGGTTCACATCGTGGAAATTGACAAGACCAGCTGTATCATATGAAGATGGAGAAAGTGTTTCAAAGGTGAAGAGGAAAGCCTACGAGTCAAGCGGCATGGACAGCGTTAGAGTGTTGTAGAATCTGTGTTACAGCGAGAGCGATGGCCGGTACACATCAGGCTTGTAAACACACGGCAGTGCAGAAAACTGGGTGAGCCGTGTCGCTCGCTGGATTGAGGGCCCGGTAATGACGCAGTACGAACTGTAAGTTGGTGAATTGCTCTAATGTATTATTAATTAATGGTGCTATGAATAAAGTCATTTATTCGTTCGGTCGGCTTCTGGAACTGCTATTCTTTGTGCAATTGGACGTGTTCATTCTTATGTTGTCAGGGTGCATACAACGTAACCCCTAGTAACACTCTGGCAATTATGGGGGACATCACGGAGACTGAATCCAGGGAATGGAGGACGATACGAAAGTGAGCGATTCTCACGGAAAAAGTAATCAGATTGGAAAGTTCTAGTAATAGATAAGTTAGAACAAATATTAGAACACGACTAGTGGAAAGCCGGCAACAGTAGGAAGCTACAAAGATACCATTGTATTAATTGTGAACTATAATATGATTTGTGATAGCAAAGATCGGTGTGGAATAAGGAATGGGTGCAACAATGAGCGATGCTCAATAAGATCGTAGAAAGGGTTATGAGTAACAGCCAGAATAGAAGCTTACGAATTATGAATCATGGCTAGTGGTAGAGCATTGGACGGTTGAACTTAGCAACGCGATTTGCAAGAAATTGACTCGCAGTGAGCGATATTCAGCAACTCAGGAAAGTGATCGCGAGTATCAAAGAACATTGAAAGGTGAAGTGTGAAATGTGATTAAAACCAAAGAACATGAGTAGTCAAATAAGAAGCAGTGATTAATATCAAATAACATAGAAAATGAAGGGTGAAAAGAAAAAGTAATAATGTATGCCGGCTTGATTCAGGTGAGGGTTTCAAAGTGAGTTTGAACAATAAGACTATCACAACGATATGAGGGTGCTCGAGAAGGTGTTGTTTAACAGCAGGAGTGAAAACATTGTGTGAATACTGCAGACGTTATCTGATCTCGTTAAGAACAGTGCCGACATTGAAAATAAACATTGCTATGGAAAGTTAACACTTGTCAAAATGAGAATCAGCAAAGCAAACAATCATGGCTATAAACAACAGAGTAGAGTAGAGTAGCAGCAGCAATGTTGGTGGCGAATTGAGCAAGGTGCCTATAAAGCACAATAGTTCAAGTTCTCCAAAATTTCAAAATAAGGGGCGCAGCCACATAAATAACATTAGTAGGCTGTCTACATGTGCTCCAGGCACTATAGTGTTTTCAATAACTAATCGCGTTATCAACATTGAGTATTAATTCCAGATTTGGTTCACATGTGTTGGAAGTAGTATCATAGGTGGTATCTACATCACGTTTGGGGAGCCACCAGTTCACCTGATGACCCAGTTGATCAAGTCCATGCCAGTTGAACCGAGTTGGAGCCAGGCAGATCCTTACCAAGTCCTGAAACAAGCGGAGCTGGGGCCGAGCAGTTGGACCAAGTCACCAGGGACACCGGTGCTAGAGATACACAGGTCAAGTTTTTCTTATTGGTTGCTGTTTATATTCTGCTTAGAGGTCCAGGGTCATTGGGCACATTTCATGAATATATAAATATGCACCATCATCATTAGGGTTGCTCACTCCACAGATATTCATTTAGTTAAACTGTGGAGAAGTGACGTTGGTTGTCCGGCAAAGATATTATTGGTTTGAACAGTGTTACAGCAGGGTCAACACTTGGTTGATGTTATTATAACAAGACGAGCAGCAACACTTGAGTGATCGGCGTGTACAGATAGATATACCACTCAGTAGATACATCAGATAATCATGTCTACCTTGGCAGACTTCATAGCTCTAGGTGAGAAGTGTGGTTTCACAGGGAAAGAGCTTATGACATGGGCGGAGAATAAAGTGAGTGAACATCAGAAGCAAGATCGGGAAGATAGAGCAGCAGCCAAAGAATTTGAAAGGCAGCAATTAGCAGCACAAGCAGAACACGAAGAAAAGAAATTAGCAGCACAAGAAGCGGCAGCTAAAGACGCCAAAGAACTTGAGCTGCAGAAATTAGCAGCACAAGAGGCAGCACTAGCTTTCGAAAAAGAGAAACTGGCAGTACAATTAACATTGAAAGACAAAGAGGTACAGGGTAGTATTAAAGTAAAGATGCTAGAACTGGAGAAAGAGACTGAAGTTGCGAAAACTAAATTGGCAGCCAAAGAATTGGACCCCATTCGAAGATATCAAGGTATCATCAGGAACTTTGCACAAGGGGATTCCTATCCTCGCTGTGGCATAACCACTATCCACCATTATTCAGTTGCCAAGAATGTACGCCAAGAAGAGGGGAAAATGTAAAACAATTGATGGCGCACAACTCAAACTGGAACTGAACAAGTGACAGATGACGTCAATTCTGGGAAAGATTTCATCAGCCAAGGCACAAGAGATCATTGGATAAAAAGAGACACGTGACAACGCCTCCATTTGAAAACCCGCTTAGAATATGTTAATCGCGCACTCTTTCTGCAAACTGCCCGATGAACAGACGTGAAAGCTAGTGTGACCGATTTTCAAATAGGGAAGGCAGAATGTCTGAATCCGAGGTGAGCTTGTAATTCCTTAGATTAAAGTGATGACCAGATTTATCAAGTATCCAGAAAGGGTATCCAGTGTTTGTAATGTCAATTGAAATGTATTATTATTGTCAAAGACTCGACCGCATCCCCTCCGCCAGGAAGAGCAGTCAATATTGAAGAGGCCAGGAGGTGATACGGTGCCCGAGGTAAGGGCAGGGGAGATGAGGTAATGGGAGATGGTTAACCATTCCCTCATGAGACACGCAGGCGTTGTTCAGAGAGTTAGCACTCTAATCACGATAGCATCACGCCTCGTGGTAGCCACGGAGAAGTTGAGTATCCACTCAACAGACCACGTCTGCGATCAGCGTGCCATGTGAGGCAACACGCACCAAGGTCAAGGTCGATCCGCGTGGTGTGTGACCACGGGATGAAAGAACGGCAGACGGGAGGACAGGACTTGTAGTGTGCACCTCGTTAGAGTAGCGATAGGGGTTTTGTATTTAACTAAATAGATAGAGAGTTAGCATAGGCGTTAGCAACTAGTGATAGATAATTTCTGTGGCTTTATGTTGTGTGTTTACTAGCGACTGTTACCTGCTTGTAGCGAGCCAACGGCAATAAAATGTACCATTTATTTTCCTCGCACACGACTTGCAAGTTTCTTGTATGGTGTGGGAGAAGTATCCGATAGTGCCTGTCAGATGAGTTGTTGACAATTATTAATTAAAACCGCTGAAATGTAAAATGATCGACTGTAGATTATGACGACGCAGAGTCGATTCCCGGGCGAACTGACCATCTACTACTCTCTTCGAATACTGCAATCTCTGATAGTCTTAAAGATAATTATTAACTTTAAGAAGTGCATAATACTACTACATTCTATTCTGGACAACTGTACGAAGTGATGATTCTAAAGCAATCTTGTGCCTTTCATCAGAAACACTGCTAAAAATGCTATCACTATCTACAGCTAAAATGACAGTTCGTGTACTAGAATGAGTGCCTTGTTCTAAAACAGACTTATCTATGTCTATTTTCAATTTAGGAAGCTGAAAGAGAAATCAAATCTTCCCTTTCTCCTTCATCTATTGAATAAATAGGGTTTGATGGAATAAATATTTATATTTGTGTCAAAATTTAATTAGATGAGGACACTTATGAACTGCATTACATCAGAAAAGTTGCGCTTCGCGGAACTCCACCACCAGAAGTGAACTTAACTCATTACTCAGCACAACTTAAAAACACAACTTCACACCACCCAACACTCAACACCACACCACCCAACACTCAACACAACAACAACAGATAATGGGAAAGGAGTTATTATACAAAGAAGAAGAAGAAGAAGTTGGTTAATTGGGAAAACTCAGAGAATTATTTATACACACTACAAACCCAATTGAGTGATAGACATTTTATAAATGTATGTCATTTATTTACATGCATTTTGACACCTCCTCACTCTTGTCACTGTCTTACTGTACACGCCTCACTGACCCCAGGTCCAATGAGAACTTACATACAGCAGGAACCAACTAAGACAAGGCGTACACAGTGTGATAAACTCTGACCACCCCATATTAACCCAACATTAAATTAGAGAAAAGAAGAGAGGGGGAGGGGGGGGGAACTAGTTCCTACTTCAGGAATTTAGGTTTCTTCTGACCTACTTCTAGAATATTGTATTGGTAGGATTGTATATGTTTATGTGAATTTTACACAGTGAATTCTTGGTGGCAACCCATGGGCAACAAATGGGCATCCAACTGTCAACCAACTGGCCAACAACCAAACCAGACCACAGAGAAAAAGAGATGAACCGCACTTGAGATGGAGGATGACTTGGCCATGAGCAGAGTATGGGGAGGCTTCAGAGGAGCTACATGGGCAGACCTGAAGTGGATCTATCAGTCAATGGACCCAGGCCTATCCTAATCCTCCAAATCATAAGGTTATCTTTCTCTCTTAGAAAGAAAACACACAACACTCAGTTTTAAAGAACTGATACCTAAATGTAGATTCATCATCTTCACACTTAACATGTACAACATTCAAATGTATACCATGTTTCCACTCTTATTGACATCTCATGTATTGATGCTTGTTTGTTGATGGTCTGTGACATTGGTCCTATATGCATTTTTTCTAATTTATCTTGTGCAAACAACAAGAGAAAGTGTATTTACCAGGCCAGAAGACACAGGCCCATTCAATAAATAATTAACTGTCTCTGATCTTATGTTGATTTATTAGCTCAACCTATCTGTGATTCACCATTTAATGTGTACATCATGTGGTCTAGATCTATTGTGATTGGTTATGTGTTTAATTGTTTAAAAACAAATTCAATCAGGATGAAATACTAAAAATGGGGAGGAAAGAATAGGTCTATCAACTGCTCAATACCCATGCTTTCTTAACATAAATCAGGCTGAGAGAATTCTCCAGACTTTCCTCAGATTTGATAAATAAAAAGGGGGGATCAAGAGCTATAAGTATCTTTGGAGAAGGGGCAGAATCTCAGTTGGTATTTATTATTCTCACCAGGGCCATAATCTATATCTCCTAGACTAAATTAAATAAGACTAGGCCTGCAGATAACTCGAGGGTCATATTCTGGGGTTATTTAAGATAGAAGAGGATGGGGCCCAACTTCTTTGTTTAGAAATGGGGCATGCATTTCAGTGATCTCCCACTCCCTTCAAAAATATATGATACCCGCATGGGTTACCAACTTCGAAGTGTTGATGAACCACTACAAGGTGCCATTGGAAGAGTGGGCGATCCTCTTCCATAAGAATTTGGCCCTGGAACCATTGAAGGTAGTAGAGGGCATCCCAGAGCATCTGCGAACTGATTACAACTATGTCAAAGAAAGAGACTTGGCACATTTCAGTTTAGATGAGGCGGGTCTTAGAACCGCATTTAGAGTGCTGACTCCGAAGTCGAACCAAACCTTCATGGATTTCGTGGTCGAAACTCAATATATATATATATATATATATATATATATATATATATATATATATATATATATATATATATATATATATATCAAATGGCTGAAGGCAGCTAGAGTAGGCAACGACTCCGAAAAGCTCATAGACCTGATGCTGAGAGATAAAATTATTTCAGCTGTGTCAGACTCCATGGCAACGTTCCTGCTTGAAAATAAATGCACCACAATATCTGAAATGGAGTCCAAGGGTGAGGCGTATTATAATGCCCATAGGGAGATTTTTGCAGAGGGGACACAGCCAGAACTTATAGTAGGGGCAGCTGCCAGGTTCTCTGATCGAAGGCAATCATATGGACCCAGAAGTAAATATCAACCAACGAATAGATATACATAAGTCCCACCGAGACAGGCGGACGTAGTTCGAACAGGGCCAGTAAGAGAATGCAAATATTGTGGTCGCCAACACAGGTCGTTGGAAATGTGCGACCGAAATCCTGAGTATAAGTCATACCTCAAGAACATGTCGGTCAGAAGAAGCAATAGGTATGCAGACTATAGAGACAGTCTGAAATGCTGGCTGTGTGGAAGCTATGGCCACTTGGCAAGGACGTGTAGTCTGAGAAAACTGAATGAAGACACCAACATGACATACGCCATGTCCAGCAGCGACGAGGACAAACAAGAAGACACGAATGCAACACACATATATGACAGTCAGGGCGACATGACAGACAACAAAGTGTATTTGCAGGAAGCCAACTCTGCATACATAACAAACGGAAATCTGGACGTTCGACGAGCGTTAGTGAATGGTTTTGCAGTGAAAATGGTTAGAGACACAGGGACTACAATTGTAGGGGTAGACAGGAAGATGGTAAGAGACGAAGACTATACAGACGACAGAGTGACGTGCAGAATATTTGGCGGGGCGTTAGAGCAGTATAGAGTAGCCTGGACAGACATTGACTGTCCGTACTACAAAGGGCGGAAAAAAGCGGCGATGTTACCACATCCCACAAAAGAGCTAATATTGGGCAACATCCCAGAGGTCAAAGAGTGCTCACCCCAGGACATAAACAAATGGGAAAATAAGAACTTAGAAATAGCAGATTGCAATGCGGCATGGACATTCCCGACAGAACAGAAGACATTAAAAATAAAGTAGAGGATGACCCATCAGACATAGGAACAGACATTTACCAGACAGACGAAGAATATAGAAGAAATCAAGGACAAACAAGGGACCCTAGTATAGGGACCGTATAGGGAACGTGTCCCGACGATAACGACACAATCATGGGCGACAGGCATGGACCAGTTGATAATTGCGAAGAACTAAGACAGTTGACACAGCAAGAACTGACGTGGGATACATTAATTTTTAGGCCAAACCTAACAGAGTACGAAAAGGAGAAAGTAGTCTTTGGTGTTGAAAACTTTAGAGTGGATTGCCCACAATTCAACGACAGCACAGCAATGGTGAAACAATTTTTTATGCCATACTTGACTCACACATGTGCTAACATGTTAGAAAAACAAATGGTACAACAAGCATGTTCAGCACCAGAGAGTAGGTCAGTATCTGGGTATAGGTTACAGGACGAAGAGGTCGTATACAAGAAGAAAAACAGTCAAGAAGAAAGGTCAAAAGAGAAGGTGAAGATAAAACAAACAGATGTTACAGACTACACAGAATCTGGTTGGGCGAATGAAATTTCCCCAAAAGAGGCCACAGGTGCGGTACACTGACACAGACGCTTTGTTAGCAAAATGGCAACAAGAGGAACTTCCAAAAGATCAAATCAATAAACGAACACGAGACATCAAAATAAGGAATTGGAATAGGCAGAGGAAAATCAAATCAAATCAAATCAAATCAACTTTATTAGGGTCACAAATTGAGCGCGCAGGCCCGTCTTACATTCGGCCCTTCCAATCACTCGTCTTTCGTTCATCAAGAGCATTATACATTTACATAGGAAGAAAAATAAACATTGTGAAATGAATGTTGTAAACATAAACAAGGCAAATTACCATGTTATGAGGCCCATCTCCCACCTACCCAATACATCACCCCACCCACACACAACCCCACCTACCCACACACACGCACACCAAGGGACACATACATACCCCACCAACCGACCCATCCCCCACCCACACACACTCCCCTCACCTGTTCCCACAACCAAAACACACTCGCCACCCACAAACATTCCCCCACCAACCCACATATCCCACGCCCACCCACATACACATCCTAACCCACACATCCTCTCCCCATCCACACCCCAAACCATCCATCCCCAAGCCACATCTCCATTGACCACATATTTCCCACCCACGCACACAATCCCCCACCAACCCACACATCGCACATCCACTCACACATCCCCAAACCATACACACACATCCCCACCAAATGGCATCTCCCTACCCCTCCCCCTCACACACATCTCCCTAACCACCCATACATCCCCAATCCACTCACACACACCCCACCACCCACACATACGTCCTCCACCCACCCATAATGCCTTAACACAATCCCCCACCCGCACATCACATACATCCCCTACCACGCAATATTCCCAACCCGCGCACCGCACACACACATATCCCTCACCAACACATCCCACACCCACATACCACCACACATCCCCACCTACACACCACACATATATCCCCCACCCACATACCACACAATATTCCCACCCACACAGATACAATTACCCATACACCCCACATACCCCCACCCACACACCACAAAAATTCCCCATCCACACACACATACCTCACCCACACAATATCCCTAATCAACACACCACACACCTCTCCCCATCCACAAATACATTCCCTACCCGTCCACCAACAAACACTCACTCACGCACACATCCTCCACTACGCACCCACACACCCGCACCCACCCACCCCCAACCAAACATCTCTCGATCACAAAACCCCAACCCATAGACATCCTCCACCCACTCACACATCCCACCCCGACACATACACATCCCTCACCCACCTACACATCATTAAGCCACTCACACATCTCCCACCCCCACACGCAAATATACTTCCCCCAACCACCACACATCCCCTACTCACCCACACATATACCCCACCCTTACACACATTCCCCGCACCCATCACACACATCCCCCACACCACACACTATCCCCCACCCACACACATATCCTCACCCATACCACCACACCCCCACCCACACACCATGCACACATCCCCCACCAACACACCGCACACATATCTCAAACCCACACACCATACACTTCTCCCCACCCGCCCTTGCATCCCCAATCCACCCAACACAATCCCCTACCCATACAACCCCGCCACCCACACATACTTCCTCAAACCACCCACACATCTCCACCCACATAAACACACACACCTCACACCCGTCCCATACACATATACTCCACCCATAATATGATGATGATACACACATCCCCCACACCCATTCCCACACCCCTACTTTCACCCCCACACACCCCATTAACACCCACAAATATCACTACCAACAAAAACCCACACACCCCAACCCATCCAAACGCATACCCCCACTCACACATCTCCCACCCACACATAGCCCCACACCCACACACATCCTCCACACACACTCACACCTCCTCATATCTAGACACATACAAAATGTCTCAAGTTAGCAGTGAAACTAGTATGAACAAACTCCCACACTTTACTCACACACATACACTGACAATTGTCATGAGCAGTCTCATAAAAATGTTAAACATGGAGAAAAATGTGTACATAAAAAGTATGTGACGTAAACATAGTGATGCTCCCACACACAGAGATACACACAGAGAAGACACACACACACACACACACACACACACACACACACACACACACACACACACACATTCACTCTCATGCTCATTCATTCTGTCTCTCATTCACACTCACTGACTCTCTCACTCAAACTACAGCAATGTACATAAGTTTATATTATACATGATAAAATCAAATGGTATTTAACTGATAATATGACAGATGAGAATACTCAAACATATGGATTCGCGTGTTACATAACATGCGTGTTACATGACATGCATATGCTCATATCTCTCTCTCTCTCTCTCTCTCTCTCTCTCTCTCTCTCTCTCTCTCTCTGTATTCTTTCATATACACACACTCACACGCATGCGCGCACATATACACACACACACACACACACACACACTAACACATCAACTCTCGTACTGTCTCACTCTCTCACACACAATCCTTCAAACACACACTCACTCTCTCAATCACACTCTCTCACACATACACATACGCATGAACGCATGCACGCACGCACGCACACACTCCCTCACTCACTCTCACACATACACGTACGAATGCATGCACTGACACATTCCCCTACCATTTCTCGCTCAATCACTCTCTCCACACACACGCACGCACGTGCGCGCACACACACATTCACTCTCTCACTCTCTCTGACATCCACTCTCTCTCTCTCTCTCTCTCTCTCTCTCTCTCTCTCTCTCTCTCTCTCTCGCTCGCTCGCTCCCACACGCACACACATATATAGTGAACAATTATAGTTAAACAATTATAATGAACGATTATAATGAACAATTATACCATAAATGAATTATGGTGGCATATAATCGGTATGGATTAAGTATGGAAAGAGTTTTCGGTTAAATGTGTAGGGACTCATTGGAGTTTTCAGATCTGGAGGCAGATCATTCCATAAGTGAGCACCAGAATAGGCGAAACATGTTTTGTATAGGTCCAATCTAGGCTTTGAGACATGTAACAAATTTAGGCGCTTGCTGTTCATTGCATTAGATTGAATCAGTGGCAGAAGATACTCTGGGGTATTTTGATATAATTTTGTTCACTAATTTGGCTTTGTTGAAAAGGAAGCGCTTTTGAAGTGGTAGAAGTCTTAGATGTCTGTACAAATTATTAATTTCAACGTGCTTTATGCCAGAAATCAGACGAATAGCGCGGTTTTGTAGAGAACATAGTCGTTTTAAATTAGATTTAGGGCAACCATCCCAAACTGTGGAACAGTAATCGAGATGTGATTGGATATAGCATGTATAGAATATTTTTCGTGTGCTTTCGTGCAGGAAGTGTGTCAGAGTCTTGCGTAGAGCAAGAAATGTGGCTCGTATCTTGACAAGTGTGATACTAAATATGATTATCAAATAACGCGATGCGAATACCCGATGATATACTTTGCACTCTTTATTCGCGCACTGCACACATCAGAAACAATACAGGCTTCGCGCAATCACAATTCACAATATCAAATAGATCATAAATACAAGCAATCAATACATCAATATAATAATACATCAATGCACTCCACTTACAAGTCAAACACACAGGCGTTTCATCTCCAACGGTCATTCAGGCTAGCTGCTATCAATATATGCACAAACTCTCAGGCCGCATTCACACGTCTGTCCAGTACGGCGCCCAAGCCCAGTCTAATTGGCCTTTTAGCACACGCCTCAGTTGTGCTCGAGTCAGCTTGCGTGACCCCCAATGTTCACGCTGTGTTCCAACTGACCCGCGACTGCTTAGCATCGCTCAGTGTTGATTGCCTGGCGTTGTCGACGACGCCGCGTTACAACTGTAGTGTTTATCATAGTTCAGCCTTGCATTGACTGCCGTTGGTACAGACAACGCGTTGTAACTCCGGGTGAGACTCTGACATTCTCCCCCCCCCCCCTTTTCTCATGAAAGGATTTCCTTTCATGTACTCTGTATAGCTGATTTTTATCTTGTCAGAATCGAACTTTACACTTCATCTGACGTAAATCTTTGGTTTTTCTTAATATGTACAGGTGATTAGTAAACAATATGCATACAATCTCCATGCCTACACATCAAGCATACTTGTCAAGTACAATCAATTCTATGGATTTTACCTCGCTGAGACACAGCCAATCCGGTAGGTTACGGCTAACTTGCCAATACCTCTCAACCAAAAACAAAAATTACAAATAATCAGGTCAGCCTGTGAGTATCTACCTATAAGATAACTCAGACATTGGACATCTACCCTTATCTCATAGAATATCCAATGAAGGTCTTCAGTTTTGGCAAGTTTCTCCATATACATATGCCGTCACATTGACGTGTTACTCATTAGGCAAACATGGTAGTTTCAATACATATTTACACATCACCAACAATTTTTAGTTATGTCCCTTGGTTATTGTACAAAAGATAGGGACAGTAATTTTATCATGCTTTCCACAAAATAAATTACAAGTAACATTTCCTTTCTTAGTGTCATAATTTGATACCTATTGACAAAGGTGCACAAAAGGTCACTATTGTGAAAAAGTAAATCAAGCTACGATGCTGAGATTACATATAACCAAAACTCGACATATACAATTTCGTATATGGAAATGTTTCACACCCAAATTTTCATACAATTGTCATAAATTTATAAACATTTTAGTATCGTCTGCTAACTTTCAAATTAATATGCAAATATAACGGAAGTGTAGAGCTGTGTTGTTGCACACATGTGTTATGTTGACATTCACATCAAGGTCTTCCGTTCTAGATGGACTTTAAATATACGGAGCAACCAGTTGTTGTCATCAGCTGTTGGACCGTTTCTTCCGTCATATTCTCGGATTAAGTTGTCATGGTCATCATCCGTACTTGTTAAAACGTCGTGGACCATCTTTGTAGATGTACTCAGGATTACTTGACGCTGTTCAAGCTCGGTAAGTCTTTGGGTCCTGTAGTACTGTCCTGTGACACTTGTGGTGTCTATTTCTTATAATATTACATATTTACAATACTAATGGCATTCTTTCACATCTCTCACAATTATACGACACATTCATTCACATAATAATAATAGTATGTACACAATTTATTTACAATGGGAGATTAAATCTTCCCTATCACACCATTCTTCACAGCGTAACTGACCTGATGCCACAATTGGCTGTGGTGTTGAGCACCATTTAATTTGCAGTTTATACACCATCTGCAATCTGCTCGGGTGTTACCTGGCTATTGGGTGAGCCGTATGGACATCTAAATAGAAGATCGGTCAGTGAGTTATGTGAGCCTCTTATATGTCTGATTTCGAAGCTATAATCCTGCAGAAGAAGGGCCCATCTTGCCACTCTGTGGTTACATGGGGTTCCACTGGTGATAAATGTCAACGGATTATTGTCTGTTTCTATAATGAAGTGTTTACCTAAAAGAAATTTTGAAAGTTTACGTACCGAGAACACAAGAGCGAGGGCTTCAAGTTCCGGCGTGCTGTAATTTCGTTCACTGGTGTTCAATTTTCGAGAGAAGTAGTATATAGGGTACAATATTTGGTCGTGCTCTTGAAGCAGTACCCCTTGAATGGCTACGGAGCTCGCATCGCATCTTAGCCTGAAAATAGTGCTAAGATCGGGTAATTTTAGAATAGGTTCACTGGAAAAATAAGATAGTACTTTCGCAAATGCAGGCCTTAAATATTCGCTGTTTACAATGACATTAGGATGTTTGTTTGTTAGTAAATCAGTGAAACATTTGGTCAATTCAGCAAAATGAGGAATAAATTGTCTATAATAATTCAAAAGACCTAACACACTTCGCAACTCTTTCTTGGTTGCCGGAAGCGACAATTTCAAAATTCTAGACATGATGTTATCGTCAGTTGATATAAAGCCATTTGAGATCTTATAGCCCAAAAAATGAAATTTATTGAGAGGCTATATCAACTTTGGATGGTTTTATTGTCAGTCCATGTTGTCTAATCCTGTCGAATGTCTGCTGTAGTGCTGTTATGTGGTCTGTCATGTTCTTTGTATGTATGCAAATGTCGTCCATGTACCAAATGATGTTAGAAATTCCTGCCAAAAGTCGTCTTGTCATTCTGACAAATGTTGCTGGAGCATTAACTAGCCCGAATGGCAACTTGCACCATTCGTATAGTCCCCAGGGTGTGGCAAATGCTGTCAGATATATGCTGTCAGCATGTACAGGTATTTGCCAGTAACCTTTTGTCATGTCAAGTTTAGTAAAGTAACGTGAGTCAGTCAGTTCAGTTAGTATGTCTTCACAGTTGCTCATTGGTTCTAAATCCAACTGTGTAATGCTGTTGAGTTTCCTATAGTGAACACAGAGTCTTATTGTGTTGTCCTTTTTTCTCACAATGACAATCGGTGAACAAAAATGTGATTGTGAACATCGGATGATATGGTTTGCTTCTAAATCAATAATTTCTTGGTGTAATTTGTCTTTGTAGTGCATAGGAATGGAATATGGTCTTCCTTTTATTGGGATGTCAGACGTCAAAATAATATGATGATGCACTAAGTCTGTCTGTCCTGGGTTGTTAGAAAAAATTGTACTGTATTCTTGTAATAATTGTCTGCAACTGTCGGTCTGTGTCTGCGTCAGCTTGGGATTTACCTTTATGTCCTGTAGGTTGGTTGTCGTGTCCAGTACTGGTGTTGGTGTCTCGTCAGTATCGTTGTCGTCTGTCTGGTCCACTATTGTTGTACTTGCTGTAGTCTCTACTTGGTCGTCGTCCCTGTGGTAATATGGTTTAAGCATGTTAATATGAAAAAATTTGTGTTTGTCCCTAATTGCAATTTCGTAATCTACTGTCGAAATTTGTCGTAACACTTTAAACGGTCCTTGCCATGAGTCCGTGAGAAGATGTCTGTCACTTGGCAATAGAAGAAGAACGTCCTGTCCTGGCGTCAGAGTAATTGTTCTATTTCCTCTGTTAGCGTATCGTCGGTAGATAGCACCCGATTTTTGTAGTGCGTCTTTCGCTAACACACATGATCTCATGATTCTATCGCGCAATGATGTTACATGTTCATACGATGAAATGGGTGTAGATATAGTTTTACTTTCAGTCAGCATAGACTGGTACAAAGATAATGGGTCGCGTGGATTGGCACCATATACAATTTCAAATGGTGAGAATCCAGTACTGGAATGTGGCACTTCCCTATACGCAAATAAAATAGCAGGTAGATACGTGTCCCAATCTTCGGGATGTTCTTTGGTTACTTTTGAGAGCATATGTTTAAGATCGCGGTTAATCTTTTCTATGATACCCGTGGAGTGTGGGTGGTACGGGCTGTTAAAACATTGCTTCACCCCCAACATCTTAGTAAAGGCTTGTGTAGCTGCGGCAATAAACTGACTACCCCGATCTGAAAGGATGGTATCAGGGAATCCTACCCTTGCAAAAATATGGAAGAATACTTCCATGATGTATTTGGAAGTTATGTTCTTCATCGGAATGGCTTCTGGCCACCGACTACATAAATCAATTATTGTTACAATATATTTGTTTCCTCTTGATGTTATGTGGTTAAGAGGACCAACAATATCGACTGAGATCTTTTCAAACGGTCTACTCAAATCAAATCAAATCAAATCAACTTTATTAGGGTCACAAATTGGGCGCGCAGGCCCGTCTTACATTCGGCCCTTTCAATCACTCGTCATTCGTTCATCAAGAGCATTATACATTTACATAGGAAGAAAAATAAACATTGTGAAATGAATGTTGTAAACATAAACAAGGCTAATTACCATGTTATGAAGCCCATCTCTTACCTATCCATACATAACCCACCCACACAACACCACCTACCCACACACACGCGCACCAAGGGACACATAAACACCCCCACCTACCCACACACACGCACACCAAGGGACACATACATACCCCACCAACCGACCCATCCCCCTCCCGCACATCCCCCACCCACACACACTGCCCTCACCTGATCCCCCAACCAAAACACACTCGCCACCCACAAACATTCCCCCACCAACCCACACATCCCACGCCCATCCACATCTTAACCCACACATCCTCTCCCCACCCACACCTCAAACCACCCATCCCTTAGCCACATCTCCATCGACAACATATTCCCCATCCATGCACACAATCCCCCACCAACCCACACATCGCACATTCACTCACACATCCCCAAACCATACATACACATCCCCACCAACTGACATGTCCCTACCCTCCCCCACCCACCTCCCTAACCACCCATACATCCCCAATCCACACACACACACCCAAACACCCACACATACAACTTCCACCCAACCACACATGCCTTAAACTAAACCCCCCACCACGCAATCCCCCACCCGCACATCACATACACCCCCTACCACGCACTATTCCCAACCCACGCACCACACACACACATATCCCTCACCAACACATCCCCACTTACACACCACACGCATATCCCCCACCCAGATACCACAAAATATTCCCACCCACACCCACACAGATACCCTTACCCATCCACCCCACATACCCCCACTCACATACCACAAAAATCCCCCACCCACACACGCATACCTCACTCACACAATATCCCCAACCAACACACCACACACATCTCCCCACCCACACACGCATTCCCTACCCGTCCACCAAACACTCACTCACGCATACATCCTCCACTACGCACTCACACCCCCCCCACCCACCCCCAACCAAACATCTCTCGATCACAATACCCCTACCCACACACATCCTCCACCCACTCACACATCCCACCCCAACACATACAACTCCCTTACCCACCTACACATCCCTAAGCCACTCACACACCCCCACCCACACATTCCCCATCCACACACACACACCCCCGCATACTTCCCTCAACCACCACAATCCCCTACTCACCCACACATATACCCCACCCATACGCACATTCCCCGCACCCATCACACACATCCCCCACACCACACACTATCCTCCACCCATACCACCACAAACATACCCTCCACCCACACATCATACACACATCCCCGACAAACACACCGCACACATATCTCAAACCCACACACCATACACTTCTCCCCACCCGCCCTTGCATCCCCAATCCACCCAACACAATCCCCTATCCACACAACCCCACCTCCCACACATACTTCCTCAAACCATCCACACATCTCCACCCACATAAACACACATCCCCAGCATCCGTCCCATACACATATCCTCCACCCATACACACATCCACCATACCCATTCCAACACCCCTACCTTCACCCCCACACATCCATCCACACATCCCACCAACACCCACAAATATCACTACCCACCAAAACCCACACACCCCAACCCATCCAAACGCATACCCCCACCCACACACCCCCACCCACACTTATCCCCACACTCACACACATCCTCCACATAAAGTCACACTTCCTCACATCTAGACACATACAAAATGTCTCACGTTAGTATTGAAACTAGTATGCAAAAACTTCCACACTTTACTCACACACGTACACTGACACTTGTCATGAGCAGTCTCATAAAAATGTTAAACATGGAGAAAAATGTATGTGACGTAAAATAGTGATGCTCTCTCTCTCTCTCTCTCTCTCTCTCTCTCTCTCTCTCTCTCTCTCTCTCTCTCTCTCTCTCACACACACACACACACACATTCACTCTCCCGCTCATTCTTTCACTCTCACGCTCACTCGTTCTGTCTCTCATTCACACTCACTGAGTCTCTCACTCAAACAACAGTAATGAACATGAGTTTATATTATGCATGATAAAATCAAATGGTATTTAACTGATAATATGACAGATGAGAATACACAAACATATGGATTCGCGTGTTACATAACATGCCTGTTACATGACATGCATCTGCTCAGCTCTCTCTCTCTCTCTCTCTCTCTCTCTCTCTCTCTCTCTCTCTCTCTCTCTCTGTGTATTCTTTCATATACACACACTCACACGCATGCGCGCGCTCACACACACACACACACACACACACACACACTAACACATCAACTCTCCCACTGTCTCTCTCTCTAACACACAATCCTACACACACACACACACACACACACACTCACTCTCTCAATCACACTCTCTCACACATACACGTACACATGAACGCATGCACGCACGCACACACTCCCTTACTCACTCTCACACATACACGCACGAATGCATGCACTGACACATTCCCCCACCATTTCTCGCTCAATCATTCTCTCCACACACACGCATGCACACACGCATTCACTCTCTCCCTCTCTCTGACACCCTCTCTCTCTCTCTCTCTCTCTCTCTCTCTCTCTCTCTCTCTCTCTCTCTCTCTCTCGCTCCCACACGCACACACACATATATAGTGAACAATTATAATGAACAATTATACTGAACAATTATACTGAACAATTATACTGAACAATTATACCAGTAAGTGAATTATGGTGGCATATAGTCGGTATGGATTAAGTATTGAAAGAGTTTTCGGTTAAATGTGTAGGGACTCATTGGTGTTTTCAGATCTGGAGGCAGATGATTCCATAAGTGAGCACCAGAATAGGCAAAACATGTTTTGTATAGGTCCAATCTAGGCTTTGAGACATTTAACAAATTTAGGCGCTTGCTGTTCATTGCATTAGATTGAATCAGCGGCAGAAGATACTCTGGGGTATTTTGAGATATAATTTTATTCACTAATTTGGCTTTGTTGAAAAGGAAGCGCTTTTGTAGTGGTAGAAGTCTTAGATGACTGTACAAATTATTACTTTCAACGTGCTTTATGCCAGAAACCAGACGAATAGCGCGGTTTTGTAGAGAACATAGTCGTTTTAAATTAGATTTAGGGCAACCATCCCAAACTGTGGAACAGTAATCGAGATGTGACTGGATATAGCATGTATAGAATATTTTTCGTGTGCTTTCGTCCAGGAAGTGCTGAATTTTAGCAAGTTGGTAAACTTTTTGTGCTATTTTCTTGGTAAGAACGTGAACATGAGAGCTCCAGTTCAAATGGCTGTCAATTAAAAGACCTAGTGTTTTATATTCATTCACATTAACTATAGGTAACGAGCCCAAGCGGAGTTCGAGCGGTGCTCCAGTTATGGCTAGTGTCTGTAGTTTTTGTCTGGTCGTTATTAGCATCGATTTGGTTTTGTCGATGCTAATTTGCATGCGGTTTTCATTGCTCCATCTAGTAAGATTATCGAGTTCCTTTTGTAAAGAAATCTCTAATTCACTACGGTTTTCTTGACTAGTATATAAAGTACAGTCGTCTGCAAATAGATCACAAATTGTATTGATATATAAAGGAAGATCATTAATATAAACTGCAAAAAGCAGCGGACCTAGTATTGAGCCCTGAGGCACACCAATATTAAGCTGTGTGGGTCTTGATAGACAGTTATTGAAGGACACGACTTGTTGTCTGTCGGATAGAAATGACGTAATTATGTTCACCATGTTGGTACTTATCTTCATTTGTTTTAGTTTTCTAATTAAAATATCGTGATCTACCATATCAAAAGCTTTTTTAAAGTCTACAAACACCGCTCCACAAATTCTACCGTTGTTGATGTTTAAGTGCCAGTTATCGGTCATTTTTGTTAGAGCACTATGGCAAGAATATTTAGGTCGAAACCCAGATTGACTGTTAATTATTAGATCGTTGTTAATTAAATGGTGTAACTTTATTTTATGAATGTGTTTTTCTAGTGGTTTTGATAGCGACGATAGTAAGGAAATAGGTCTATAATTACCCAAAACGCTATTATCGATTGAGCCATTTTTAATTAGCGGAAACACTTTAGCAATTTTAAATGCAGATGGAACGTAGTTTTTGGCCAGGTACTGGTTATATATGAACGTTAAGGACTCGCTAATGACTGGTGCAGCACAATGAAGAATTCTATTACTGATACCATCTAGGCCGTGTGAGTTTGTTGATTTGAGGTTTAAGAGATATTTATAAACGTCTACAACAGACATTACAGGAATCTCAGCGGGAATATTTCTGGTGCACTTCTCCTCACAGAATGATGCCAGTGAACTTAAATTACACGATGAGTCTGGTATTGAAGACTTTAGATTCTCTATTTCTGATTGAAAGAACCAACTGAATTCATCGCATGTTATAGAATTTGGTATTGCTGATTCTGTAGGGCGTTTCTGATTGGTTATCAAGTTAATAGCCTTCCATATATTTGTACTGTTTGAATTATCTACAATCAAATTTTTAAAATTGTCTTTTTATCCTACGAATTTCATATTTAACTTTATTCCTTAGTCTGAGGTAATTGATGAAGTCTTTATTTTTGTGTGCTGTATCTCGCTCTCTCATAATTTCCAGAACTTCACTAGTGACCCATCGGGATTTATGTTGATTTTTGACTCGAACTTCTTTGATTGGCACGTGTTTATCGAACACATTGTAGACTGTCTTCGTCCAGAAAGCTAACGCATCGTCCGGGTCGGGAAGTTGGTAAACGTGATCAAGGGCTGCTTTTCTTAAGTCTTGCAAAAATAAATCTTTGTTGAATGCTTTAAAATTTCTAAATTTGATACTTACATGCTTATGTTTAAGAGATTTGAACCCAATTCTTGACCATGTACAACATACAGGGTAGTGGTCACTAACTGTACTAACAGGAACAGAACACTCAATAATATTATCTGGACAAGTAACATATATATGATCAATTATAGTTGAAGATGTGTCAGTAACCCTTGTCGGACGGTTTATTAGTTGTTTGAAATTGTAAGAAAGAAGGATATCGTCCCATGTCTGGTTGGATTTACTAATATCTATGTTGAAGTCACCTAGTATCATAACTTCTCTACCTGCTGTAAACACTCTATCCATCATTGTAGTGAAGCAGTCATACCAACTGTACCCGGCACAAGGATTCCTATATAGTTATCCAATGAGAAACGGTTGTTGGCGGGCTGGCTTCACCTCTAACCAAACACATTCTATCTCTACTGTCTCGAGATCACTTCTACGGGAACAGTTGAGGGAATTGGAAATGTATACAGCAATACCTGTCTCTAATTTTTGATTTGCATCTTTCCGAATTACTTTAAACCCCTTAAGTGAGATTTCGGAATCGGTTATTTTGTCATTAAGACGACTTTCTGTTATTCCAAACACATGGAACTGTTTGGACAGTATTACCGAGAGCTCAGGTAATTTGTTGAGCAGATGAAAGATGTTGAGATGGCCTATATATAGACCATTTTTGTTGAGCCACTGATCGTGATTGGCGAAAATTACAAACTAAAGGGAAGATGTCGCTTGTGATATACAAATTGCAGGGATTTTGAAACTTTATTTAGAAATAGTTAAGGCTGTTAGAGGGAACAAGAAAATGTCTTTGCTGGAGTGACATCATGAATGTTTGGTGGAGGGCTGCAGGATTGTATCGCATTAGCTGCTGAAATTGAAGGTTCCACTCACAGGGTTGTAGATTACCGTCCAGCGAGGGACTGCTATGAGTGTCACTGGAAGTGCCTACATTGGAAGCAGGCATCGGCGGCACAGCACCATTGTTTAACGGTGTCCCCTTTGACATCATAGAGGGAGACTGTTTTACGGGCAAGGTAGGAAAAAAGTATTGTAGTTAGCAACATTTGGATTGGAGCTTGGGTTGCTATTCACGACATTGTGTTCCTGGGGTACAGGCAAGGGTGGTGTGGGAAGAGAAGGAGTGTTTTCTGAACACAGTGAGATGACTGTTGCCGGAGGTGAAGTTCGGTTTACTACTGTAACTGGTGCTGGTTGTTGTGCACGTTCGGGATATTTTATGTTCTTCGATAGGAAGCTACTTCCTAGCTTGGAACAATGTATTTGATCCCTGTATAGTTTTTTCTTAGGGGCTCCGGATGGTGACGTAAAGTTAGGGGTGTTATTTATGAAATTAATGTTATTATTGTTACAAAATTTGTAAAGCGTTAGATTAGCAGCATCGGCAGTACGACGCTGGAACCCGTAACATGGTGGAATGATAGATGAAATAAACAAAGATGATTTTGGAAATCTATTGTGCAACAGCACCTCCATTGTAGCTAGTTGTGAGGAGCTGATGATTTTATTATCCATTATGTCATTAACACCAATATGGACTGTTGCTCTCCTAATTCGGTCGTTCACTTGGAAACGTCGCAGTGTAGCGGTCAGCCTGTCAATGTCAGCGCCTGGTACAGGGTAGATTGAAGTTGATTCGCTGTCAGTAGATGACATGCGATCACTATAGATTCCCTTCAGCAGGGAGTCTCCAATGACGACATGTGTTGCACTATGATCTATGGTTATTTCACGCTGCTGTTTAGTGGTGGTTTTGTTGTTTGTAGAAACTATCTGTATGTCATTATGCGACGAACATTCACTGGTAACACACGCATCCACAATACCATGGATACTTTCTGTTTGTGCACTTTTATGAAATGACTGTGCACGCTTTAGTTTCAAGGCATGTGTGGATGTTTTAAAAGTCGCCTTCTCTTCTTTGAGGATTCGGATGTCCTCTCGAAGAAGAATGTTTTCTTTTTTACACTCCGCAATAATATTAGTGGTGTTGCTGGTAATAAAATCTTTTAACCTCGTCTCCAGTTCACGACAATCATTGTGGCTCTGAGTTTCGGCCGAAGAAAGCGTCTTTTAAGGTGATGTGATAGAATGATAAGATTGAGCTGGTGAATTGTGTTGTTTGTCCAGCTGGAAATCAGTGTCTGATTGTTCACTAGACAACGTGATGGATGTTGGCGATGAAGATGATCGATTCAGCCGCTGAGCTGGCGTGCTAACTAACTTTTGTCCCGTCTTGTTTTTGTTTTTGTTTGTCTTGTTTTTTTTGGGAGTCTCTGTGGCGAAGTGGTCAAGCCGTTTGACTCGTGCTTCGAAGGTTGTGGGTTCGATTCCGTGCTGCGTCCTTCGGTTTACGAGTTAAATGTTTCGGAGACTCTTGTGGGTCGTCGCTAAAACCTACGGAGTTCGTGCTTTGTGCGACGATTTCCGTGCTGCGGAAAGAGACCGAGCCATATGGGATAAAACCCGGTGCAATGAAGTCGACCCTGTCGACTTCTAGTCGACTTTTTTTTTTTTGTTTTTTTACATTTTCACATCGCTTGTTTACATTTTCACATCGCTTGTTTACATTTTCACATCGCTTGTTTACATTTTCACATAGCTTGTTTACATTTTCACATCGCTTGTTTACATTTTCACATCGCTTGTTTACATTTTCACATCGCTTTGACACAGTTGATGATCGTAAGTTGGAGGACATGTTGGCAATATAGGCAGCTCGACAAGGCAAGGAGAAAATAAAACTCAGGCCTTTCTGTAGATCGAGCGTGGCGCTTATTTCTTGCTAGTCACACATAGTTAAGTCTCACGTTGTCGTGAATCGATAATTGGTAAAAATTCAAAAATGGGTGCTCTTACCCTCACGTGTCAAAATGAAATCTTCATTTCACTTAAAAAAAAAAACAGTCACTTAAACTTGACAGTTGAGAGTGTGTAAATTCAGTTTTAAAACGAGCACAAAAATGGAGTAAATAAAAGAGCCGGCCCTTCTGTAGGGCGTGTGTGGAGGAAAGGAAAGAGAAGACAAAAGAAATAGAGAAGTTCAAGCCAATATCAACATATCTTACACAAGAAGACGCAAATCATTGTACAATACTACATGTTAAGGAGACATCACATGTTCCAACGTGAAACTCTTATTGTGTGATATGTATATTGTAGATACTGTATAGATTGGATAAAGGCTTTATGTATGTGATTAGTATATATATAATTGTTGTAGTAGAATGAATGCATTGATAAGTATAATGTAGATTAAATTGACATGATGATATGGTAGAGTCATCAGAGGAAAATACATTAAAGATGTGAAATAGTGTGGTTAAAATATATACATGAAGTCTGTGAATGCTAGCAATAACATGGCCTAAGAAACGTTACACCGACTATATGACAAAAGGATCTGGTCAGAAGAGGGACATAATCCCGATAGTACAATATGGCATACGGTGACACTATCGTCTAGAAATCCATGTCATAGTACCATCTAGGAAACCGTGCGTTCATACAAGGTGACTGGTCAAGTGGTTAGCACGTTGTTGTACTGACCAGGAGAACAACATGTCAATGTAGGACATTTGATATATGATTGCTGGAATATGAGATACAATTAGAAATGTGTAGAAATGCATACATATATAGGGATATATATACACCCAAGGCAGTTATCAATTTCAGATAGATGAGGGGTATAAATGACTGAGCATGAGAGAATTGTCTCGAAAGTACTTCAAAGAGGGTACCTCGCTAGCTGACTAAAGGGGCTGAGACAGGCAGACACAGGTGAAGATTGAGAATCTAATCGGTAGAAGATACAGCCAGCGAAGACAGATACCAGCCAGAACCAACCAAGGGAGTAATAGTTAATAACATTCACAATCATTCAATAAACAAACCTCATAATACATATAGAGATAAATAATATAATTTTAATGGTTTATAAGTACATACATAAACATCAGTACATTCGTATGAGCATAATCATAATGCCATGTATATTCATAATCAGTATGCATGTAATTGTAACAATAATTGTAACATTATTGATTGTACTAGTACCTGAGTGTAACACAGGATGTGTAAGATGAGATGGTGGTAGAAACGGCATCTGCGAAAGCAGGAAAGTTGACAGTGGGTCTAAAACCACGATACATGACAGATGACACCAATAACATAAAAGGAAAAAGAAGAAGAAGTTAACTGAGACAGTTAACCAGTGATATATATTGATGTCACAAAGATGATGAGGATGTACGAAGAAAAGTTAGAATAGTGCTTGAAATATTACATGTGAGTCCAAGTTTATATACTATTCAGGTTTTATGACAATATTGTAGATTGGAAAGACAGACATGTACAATTGGTAGGAGAAACTTATGTGATTGTGGTAACAGGTACATAACATAAGAATATGAGGAGTGACAGTGAGGTGAGAGAAAGGGGACGAGAAAACTGAGAGTAGGAATTTGTGCGAATGAGAATCAATTTGAACACAACCTGGATACTTGCACAACGGTATACAGGAAGCGTACAGGCATAGATGGAACATTTGAGGGTCTAGTATGTGTTTCGTGAGACAGAGACCTAATAAAAAAAAATTTAATACTATTTTTTTTAAAGAGAGAGAGAGAGCGAGAGAGAGAGAGAGAGAGAGAGAGAGAGAGAGAGAGAGAGAAGATGAAAGGATGAAGAGAGAGAGAGGATGAAAGAGAGAGAACGTAGCACAAGTGAAGATGAAAGAAAGGGAGGAAAATGAAATGGACGAGTGAGAATGAAGGAGAGAGAGAACAGAGTGCAAGTGAAAGTGAAAGAAGGATACAAGGATAGTGGAGTAGGATAATTAGTAGTACCATTGATAAGAGTACCAAGTGGTAGTTCTTTGTACATATAATATTTTAACATGAAGTCCTCTGGCATGGTAGTAGATGTATATAAAGGTATATAAGGGTCATGGTATTAGGAACACTACAAGGAAAAAGTTAGTAGCAAGAACACCAGGGATAAACAGAAGGCAAATGAAGGGAATAGATAGAATAGAGAGCAAAAGTAACTAATGGCAGCCGACCACGCACACACTGTGACAAGACAAATGCAGAAAGCATGGGTACTCGCACCAAGAAGATCCACAGTCGTAAGAGAGGCTACACGGAAGCAAGATAAGAGCTTAAACAAAATAGGTGTGCAATTGATAGGTCTCCAATACACACGTTCCTGCACCCAGGGTTTAAGGGCTGAGGAGGGTGTCAGTTGCTTATACCGAGGTATAAATGAGGAACCTATGGGAATGTCCGGGGTGGGTCATTGGGACACATAGTGGGTTGGTTCTCAACTTGCCGAACACAAAGGGGGTTGAGGCCACACGAGGTCTATTTGGGAATAGACGGATATTCGTGTCAGACATTATAATTTGTGTGAAGGTATAGCAGAATATCAATGTAACACAGAGGGAAGTTAAAGGGAACTAAGAAGCAAGCTCTAAGGCATGAGGCAGTAGACAGATATGTGCGACCAGGGGACAGGCATGTGCGACCAAGCTGACTCATGTCAAGTGTAGAGATAAGGAAGAACCCCAAAATGTTAGAACATTTTTTAAATTGCGGGGGGCATATGCCATGAGTCGGGTTACTTAAGACCTGAGTAACAGCAACATAGATAGTTGAGACATTAAAAGGGATAAATAATCACGGAGAGCTATAAGGAGAAAGACACCGGTAACGGGCTAAAGATAGTAGCCAATCGAGCGGCAGGACTGAGGGCACGTGATGTGGTTTGAACACAGTGGGCGGACAGTGGAGAAGGCAGTTGGTCCGGGAAACACAGCTAGGTTCACATCGTGGAAATTTACAAGACCAGCTGTATCATATGAAGATGGAGACAGTGTTTCAAAGGTGAAGAGGAAAGCCTACGAGTCAAGCGGCATGGACAGCGTTAGAGTGTTGTAAAATCTGTGTTACAGCGAGAACGATGGCCGGTACACATCAGGCTTGTAAACACACGGCAGTGCAGAAAACTGGGTGAGCCGTGTCGCTTGCTGGATTGAGGGCCCGGTAATGACGCAGTACGAAATGTAAGTTGATTCAAAACTTGTCAGGGTGCATACAACGTAACCCCTAGTAACACTCTGGCATATCAATATTGATAAATAAGTGCGATAGCCTGTTCCCTTCACCCCAGGGAAGCTATATGACATTTAATTTGGGGGCCCATCCGGGATGGTAATGATTCAGCTCTGGTGATAATTGATAGGACACAACATTCCTAATATCTGTACATAAGTCTGCGTAGGTCTTTGGTCCTATTTCCACGCCTGGCACTGATTGTTTAGCTTGTGGCGTGCTGTGTTGTGTGTATAGCTAATATCTGTGTATCGATTATTTATCTATTGCATTTGTTGATTTTGCATTTACACAACTCACACCCGCACTTGCTATGGCAACTCCCAAACTCGATATGGCAGAACTTCGGGCAAGAGGTGAAGGAATGGGCCTGTCAGGTACTGCGCTACAAGAGTACATACAGGGGGTGGAGAGAGATTTCCGTCAGGCGGAAAGAGAAGATCGGAAGACAGAGATGGAATTAAAGAAGATGGAGTTGGAGACTACAAGAATAGAGGCTGAGCAAGCCACTAAAAATTGGAACTCGAAGTTGAGCAGGCTGCTAAGAGATTAGAAGCTGAACAGGAAGCTCAGAAAAGAGAGCATGAGTACCGAATGCGGGAACTCGAGCTCAGGGCACAATCTGGCAGGGAAACTGAGGGAGCAGTGGGAAGTTCCTCTCTCCCTGGTTCACCTACCTTGTTTAGACATGGTTACCATGTCATCAAGTTTCCTCTAGCTAGTTATGAGGAAGACAAATAAAAGATAGACCAGTACTTACAGAAATTCGAGACAATGTCTGTCGCTATGGGTCTGGATAGAGACAAATGGTGCTTTAAGTTGTCTCAGGGATTATGCGGAACGGCGTTCGCGGTTTACTCGCGTTTGCTGCCCGAACACATGAACAACTACGACGAGTTGAAGACCGCGTTACTGAAACGTTTTGAAGTCACGTCGCACACTTACAGGAAGAAGTTTCGATCCGCGAAACGAGAGCCGGGTTAGCTGTTCACCGTCTACAGTCTGCGTCTGAAATCCTACCTACATAAATGGATGGATTTAACTGGGTTCGCTCATGACTACGAAAGTCTCGAAGAACTCATGATAGTAGACCAGATGCGTAAACATATGTCGAAACCTCTTAGGACCTTCTTGTGAGAACAAGGGGCGGAACGTGTGGACGTCGTGGCTAAGCTATCCGAACGATTCGTCGAAGTTCATGGGGAGGCTAGTGAAACCCATCTCCAGAATCCCAAAATTCAGGACAAGACAAACAAAAAGAAAAGTTAAAACTCTCAATCACGGAAGGTAGAATCTAGTGCAAAATCCACTGACCAGAGTCCAGAGAACACACAGAATGGAAGACAGAGCCCACTCAACTCTCAACCGAAACGACTGTGGTCTGAGAAGTGGTGTTCGATCTGCAAGTCGCCCTCTCACAACACGAAAGACTGCAGATCGAAAATGAAAAGCTCCCACTTCGCGGCCTGCCGCGTGGCTCCAAGGGCGGTTGCCACCGAAAAAGTCGAGGTCGTCGAAGGAACTCTGGACCAAGAGAGGCCACCTGAGGTCGAACTGATCGAAGTCAACGGCCAGCAGGTTACCTGTATAAATGACACTTGCTTAGACGGGGAAGCCGTTATTGATGCCAGCCTGGTACGACCAGACCAACTCACAGGGGAGACCATTGAGATACAGCCTGCAATGAGGAGTGCTGTTGCCATGACGCTGCCAATCGCCAAGGTGGGGATTAAGTCTAGGTACGTCACGGGCATTATTCCAGCAGCTTTATTATCTGATTCCCTATTTCCCGTGATCCTTGGTACAAAATATGTGTTCTTGGGGGTGCCCAAGCAACCCGCCCACATGGGAACATCAGCCACTGGATCCAAAGGGAAGAAAGAAGAGACAGACACACTATGCACCAACCCAGTGTCAGGGGAATTGCATACTGCCCAGAGGAAGGACCCAACATTGCGTCCTTGCTACAAGAAGCTGCAAAGAAGTGCTGATCCACCTAGACGGGGACAGTACTTTCTGAGGAATCGGCTGCTTTATCGGAGAGCCGGAAGTAGAGACAAACTGCACAAGCAGCTAGTGGTCCCAGAGGCCCACCGTCCTCACATTCTTCAGAGCGGGCACACCATATCCGGAAGTCAGATATCCGGAACTCGACATATGGGTGTCAGAGAGACGTTGCAGCAGATTTCCTGCCATTATTGCTGGCCAGGAATGACCGGTGGTGTACGCCGGTGGGTTAAGTCTTGCCCAGAGTGCCAGCAGGCACCACCCAAAATCGGACGAAGAGTAAAGTAGCTCTTAAGGTGGGAGACGGAGTAGTAGTGTGGGGTCCAGGAGAGACCAATATACTCCAAGTAGGATGGCAGGGACCTTACTCTGTGGAAAAGGTTGTGTCCAAGACCACTTACGAAATCCGGATCGGGGAAGAGCTGAAAAGTCTCCCTAGGCATCTCCTTCAGAAATATGAGGTGAGATCCGATGACAAATCTTCTTACCTTAGGGTGATGGCAGCCATTGTGAAAAGGGTTACGGGTACACACGAAGACCAGAGATCCCAAGTACTACATAGGAGGGCCTATGGGAACATACGAGGTAGGTAAGATTTTCCAGCCGAAGAGAGGAGGGAAATCACACGTCAGGGAGAGGCCCATAGTGAAAAATTCGCTAGTAGTCCAGTTCAGAAGGGGTGGGTAACGTCGGGAACGGCGCCAGATACCCAGGACTCCAACCGAAGATTGGCTAACCAGATCCAACATCGACCGAGATGGTCCTGGAAGCAAAAGTCCAGGGGTTTTGGAAAAGACGATTCTATCCAACGAGGACGATACCGCAAAACCCAGGATGCTAAGCTTGGGGAAACTAAGCGGGTATGGAGACACTGTTACAGTCAGGATGGGAAGATCCGTCTGTATTGTAAGCCGTCGCTTACGCGAGTCGAAAGTTGGTCGACCGAACGTACAGAGGCGATACGCCAACACTAATGTCTGTCATGACTATGATATAGGCTGTCAGTGAGATCGCCTAATTGATGGGGAGGCTATACCTTTTGAGGGTCCAGAAGGACCATCATCATTTGGTGGACAGAGCCATCTCCCGGAAATTGAACATGCGTCCGTGTTGCGGCCCGTGGCATACACCAGTCGAAAACTTTTGCCAGCCGAAAGGAATTATTCGACAGTCGAAAGAGAATGCTTGTCACTCGTCAGGGCCGTGCAAAAGTTTGAGCCCTATTTGTATGGGGTTCAGTTTCGTGTCCAGTCAGAACATCAACCCTTGATGTTCAGACCATCAGCCCTTGATGTTCCTGGCCACATCCCAGAAGCTCAATGTACGTTTGATGCGTTGGTCATTGTTGCTTCAGCCCTACCACTTTACAGTGGAGTACATTCCCGGCAAGGGGAATATTGGAGCTGATTTTCTGTCTAGGCATCCAGTCCCTGAAGAGGAGGAGTAGATCTCCTGGATCGAACATCCAGGAGGAAAAAGTCGACGCGGTCAACTCTCTTAAGAGGGGACCTATGTCACAAAATGCGCCTGGAGGATGCAATCAGTAGATGGGGATTGACCAGACACACGATATGTCTCGTCCTGCAACACAGTTCACGATTTATAGCACCGTTTGTAGTCAAAGGGAGATAATCCAAGTAATGTTACCCCCGAGGGAGTGGAGGATTACGGCCCATGGATTCTGGATGATGACACCGGAAGTAGTGTCTTAACTGGGCAATCGCAATAACCGGACTAGAACTGATTGTTGTTCTAGCCGGCTGGCAAGAACTTCTGTGTGGCTGCAGTCAGATGAAGAAATTGGTTCCAGTTTCAACATAGTTTGAAGACTGTAGACAGTATGTCCCCAAGTTGACTGAGGTTCCATACTTCTAGCTGCATGTCAGAATAAATAGGTAAGGGTGCCGCCAGTGTTCCATTTATTTGGTGTCGAATCGTGATCGGAAGAGGTAGTTTGCATGAAGCAAATAGTTGCACGTAGGTCAAGGTCGAGAATGCAAGTTACACCGACAGCGGGCCTGTTTATTTGACCCCATTTTCGGCAGGCCTGTTACTTGACCCAATTCTGGCCTGTATTGAACAGTGAACTGCTGTAAGAAAAAAGTACAGATAGAACGCATAGTCTGGCCTGCCAGAAGTTGTTTGTGGGGAAATGGGAGTGGCCTAAATGTTGGTGATTTGATGGCACTACTGGGCTGCCTTGGAACTCAGGAGTAGTCCACAAAACCGGAAGTCGGTGACCCCGTAACTAAACCCTATCGTGTAATATATCCTCCGACTCGGCCGGTCAAGACAAATCTCATGGGAATGTCCGCGGTCAAATCGACGGTTATTTGAGCGATCCAGTGTGTGTTGAATTTCGTATCATTTGGCAGGTCGACTGCTGGTTTTTTTTCTTTGCCTTCCTCATACACTTTATGTTCAAGGTCTCCTTAACGGACTACCACCGTCCTAATATATAGTGGGTTCCTGTGAGAAGAACAAAGGGGAGGGGAAAGAGGGACAAGTGATGCTACAGACATGTCTGATGGTTGCAGGGGGGGGGATGAATTGGGGAAAGCATTACCACCTAGGATTTGATGGAAGGGGTTTTGCCAACGGCCCTCCTTCAGGGCCATCTTGCCTATGGGTACTGTAGACCCTCTAACCCTCTGGGGAACTGGGGCACAGACACTCATGACCAATTACTGTGGGTTCACTCTATCCCCAGTCCAGGGAAACAGATGTTCTATTCAGCTGCTTTTCAGACCCCAGACCTTTTTCTTCCTCTGACCCTGAGGTCTGGCCTGTAATTGAACCACCGCCCATCTTGGGGAGGTGTTTCACTCTCTTAGTACCATGTTGATGTCTATCCCCATATGGTGGGTCATGATCATGTGATTCTCACAGAAGGTTGCCTGTGTCTTTTTATTTTTTCAGATTCTACCTTCCGGATAGGAGAGATAGACAATCAGTAAAACCATCATTCTGCGTCAACTTCAGCAGTCTGGACAGAACGGCTAGCGTAGGGTGATCTTACTGTACACCACCCGGTCAGTCATATATACCCTCAGAGCAGATCCAGGATACGTCATCCACCATTTAAAACGAAGGCTGCTGGGCAAGTATGGTTTGTATAATCGTCCAGCTGTGCCACATTTAGTACCTACTCGACTACCAAACAACTGTGTGATATAACAAGAAACACTTGTTTCACCCGAACGTTGGTTTTTGATGGTGACTCTTAGTCTAAAGGAACTCTGGCTATGAACTATGAACTTCTCTGAACGTTAATTCGGAAACTGTGCTTCTATCAATATATTGTTGAGTTGGTGCCACTGTTGGTAAAGCAACGAACTTTCGGATTAAGTTATACCTTGTATAGAGGCACCTACATAATCGGATGAGGATGAAAATTCATGGTACTATTTGGACCTATGCTCTGGTGTTCGATTGTCATTAGCCTGATCTTATTTCAACTCGGAGGAGGTGCTATCTGGTCGAAGACTGGGGACCTGCTGCGAGAGACACGAGCTAAGTACCATTCATATGTGGTGTGAGGTGTTAGCATTGTACTATGAAGACATCTTCATGTGGCTGCCTCAGCTAACTGTCTTGTAGCAAGTAGCACAACAGACAGATCTGCACTACATCCACATTATCTTCACTTTTCTTTGTACAATACACTTTTGTTATTGAGTTTGTAGCTACCGGAGTTGCGTCATTTGTTCAGGACGAGGTTTGAAAGGGTAACATCCCTTGGTTGGGCGTGAGAGAGATAGATATCTGAAGACTGGTGGGGTCGCATACTGAAAGTGTCCCAGTCCCAGATCTGAGGTCATCCAGAGAGTATATATAACTATATATAAATAAATATAGATATATATGTATGTATAGATATTGATAAATAAATACGATAGCCTGTTGCCTTCACCCCAGGGAAGCTATATAACACACTTACAGGTGTCACTGATCAGCTACCACCCGCCTCAAGCTGGGCAGCCCCCGGCCAATTGGGTGCTGGTCCGCCACAGTCTGCCTGCTTCGATGGGTTCTTGGGGCTAGGACAAAATCTGAATCGCAGGCTGTAAAACCAATGCACCACGTACTAATAAAAAGAAAAATAGAAACCTCAAGCTAGGGTTTGCAACCTGGAACGTGAGAACCATGTGTCAAGGATTTTCCACTGACTTGACCAATGTTAACAATGTGAGAAAAACGGCTGTGATTGATGCCGAACTCAGTCGTCTTAACATTGATATTGCTGGCCTGCAGGAGACTCGCCTCGCTGAGGAAGGGTCACTCAGGGAAAACAATTACACCTTTTTTGGAAGGGTAGATGGCAGGCAGAAAAAAGGCAACACGGTGTGGGCTTTGCAGTGAAGAATTCGCTACTGGGAATGATTGAAATTCCAGCAGGAGGAAATGAAAGACTATTATCCCTGCGCTTGGCAACCTCTTGTGGTTTTACCACCATTATTACTACATATGCACCGATTCCTCTGATGATGTGAAATATTTGTTCTATGAGGAGTTAGACTCCGTGATCAAGGCAGTTCCAAAATCTGACTACATTTATATGCTCGGTGATTTCGATGCTCGTGTGGGCAAGGACTCAAGTTCATGGCCAGTGTGCCTTGGAAAATACAACATCGGTCGCATGAATGAAAATGGGCAAAGGCTGCTGGAGCATTGCACCAGTAATGACCTATGTATTACAAACTCTTTTTTTAAAACAAAAGAGCTGCATAAGGTCACATGGAAGCATCCAAGATCCGGCCATTGGCACCAGCTGGACTTCATCATCACACGGAGACAACATCTGAACCATATATCATTGACTCGAAGTTACCACAGTGCTGACTGTGATACAGATCATTCTTTGGTTGTTGCAAGAGTTAGACTGAGACCAAAGAGAATCTACACAGCTAAACACAAATCTAGCCCCAGGATTAATATTATTAACACTCACGATCCTGAAAAGTGCTTTCAGTTTCAACAGCAACTTGAAGACGCTTTCACTGATACATCAGAAAATTGTACAGTAAATTAAAAGTGGGGTCAACTTAAGGAAACTCTTTATAAAAGTACCATACGGGTTTACGGCACTGTGGAACATAAGAGGCAGGACTGGTTTGCGGCAAAAAGCCAGACTCTGCAGCCCTTGATTTATAAGAAGAAGATAGCTCTCTCATGAAACAAGGAAAGACCAATGCGTAACACCCTGAGTGAGCTAAAGCAAGCTAGGAAGGATGTGCAAAATGCTGCCAGGCGGTGTGCAAATGATTATTGGATCAAGTTATGTGAGTCTATTCAAATCGCAAGTGATAAGGGAAACATCAGAAGCATGTATGAAGGAATAAAGAAAGCCTGTGGTCCAGTGATCAAAAGAAGTGCACCACTGAAAACCTTGACTGGAGAAATCATAACTGATAAGAAACAGCAGATGGACAGATTGGTAGAGCACTATTTGGAGCTTTACTCAAGTGAGACCAAACTAGCGGATGATGCCGTCAACGCCATAGAGGCTCTACCAACTCTTGACCACCTGGACACACTTCCCACCATTACAGAAGTTAAGTGTGCTATAAATGAACTTGCGTCTGGCAAGGCTTCAGGTAAGGATGGGATTCCAATAGAGGTTATCAGGAGTGGGCAAGACACACTCACTCTACAGATCCACCAGCTAATAGAGCTATGCTGGCAAGAAGGACAAGTCCCACAGGATTTCAAAGATTCAAGCATCATAACACTGTACAAGAACAAGGGCGATCGGAGCGACTGCAACAACTATAGAGGTATCTCACTTCTGTGTATTGTTGGAAAAGTATTTGGCAGAATTGTTCTGCGCAGACTTAGGAGATCAAGTCTACCCCGAATCACAGTGTGGCTTTCGACAGAACCGGTCTACCACTGATATGATATTCTCATTGCGACAAATGCAAGAAAAATTCTGTGAACAAAATCAACCACTGTTTATTTTCTTCATCGACCTCACGAAGGCATTTGATTTGGTCAATCGTGAGGGTCTGTTCAAGGCAGTAAAGAAGATTGGCTGCCCACCAACTCTTCTGTTCATTGTGGAATCGTTCCACACAGGCATGAAGGGTATAATCAAGTTTGATGGTGCAACTTCTGAAGAATTTGAAACCAAGAGTGGAGTTAAGCAAGGTTGTGTACTAGCTCCCACCCTCTTTGGAATATACTTTTCACTTCTACTGAAATATGCATTTCGTGATCAGGATGGTGGTATATACATTCACTCACGCTCAGATGGCGGCCTCTACAATGCTCAGAGATTGAAGACCAAGACCAAAATTAGGAGGGTACTGATCAGAGAGTTGGTTTTTGCAGATGATCCTGCAGTAACGACCCACTCTGAGGAAGAATTGCAATGTCTACTATCTGCATTCTCCAATGCTTGTTCTGAATACGACCCACTCTGAGGAAGAATTGCAATGTCTACTATCTGCATTCTCCAATGCTTGTTCTGAATTTGGTTTAACAATTAGCAAAAATAAAACAGATTATGTCACAAGGTGCACAAGGGGTATCATCAATCTTTATTGACGACGCCGAACTAGAGATGGTAGACCATTTTACATATCTAGGATCAGTGGTAAATAGCACATTATCCATAGATCAGGAAATCAACATCCGGACTGGTAAGGCAGCAACAACAATGAACAGGTTAAGAAAAAGAGTCTGGGAGAATAGGAAGCTTACTGCCAAAACAAAAGTTTTTGTCTATCAAGTCTGTGTTCTTAGTACTCTTCTTTATGGCAGTGAAACCTGGACAACTTACTCACACCAAGAGAAACGTTTAACCAGCTTTCATATGCGGTGTCTGCGAAGAATCCTTAGTATTAAGTGGCAAGGCAAAATCACAAATACTGAAGTACTAGAAAGATCAGGTTGTGTGACGGTTTATTCCATGCTCAGTCTTCGTAGACTTAGATGGATAGGACATCTTAGGAGGATTGGTGATGGTAGAATACCAAAGGACATCTTTTTTGGTGAATTACAGATGGGTAGGAGATCTCAGGGTCGGCCTCTACTACGATACAAAGATGTGTGTAAGCGGGACATGATTGATACAGGAATTGATAATGCACAGTGGGATCAAGTCGCCGCTGACGTGTTGCGTGGAGGGCAAAGATCGGAAATGGAATAAAGACAAAGGAAAAAATTATTGCAGATAAGTCCCACACCGAGCGTGTGAGGATGGAAATGACCACGTGTTCACATGCACCCACTGTGAACGGACATGTACAGCGCAAATTGGTCTTATCAGTCACATTCGCTACCGCCATAGGTAAAAATTAGTATGCCTTTTTAAACTTTAGACAATATGTTAAAATGTTATTGTCCTTTCAGTAGCTTTTCCTGCTAGCAACCAGTATTTTTAAACTCAGTCTGGCACTACATGTATGACAAGAGCCATTGTCTGTTTGTATTTGGGTAGCATGAACACACGGGAATGTTTGTTTTGCAAAGGATCACTGGAGTGCTCCAGTTTCCTTCCATAAATCACACAGAAAGAACCATAGTACATGCATTAACTATGCAATATTTATTATAATAAACATTTATGTATGTAAGGATCTTTTGTAGGTTGAGTTTCTATGAAATGTGAAGCTTCTGACATCCTCAATTCAATAACAGGAATGTAAAAGTACTCAATAATTCAATAATACTCATCACTTATAAGATTAAATATTTGAGAAAATCTGTCAACTAAACTAGAAGAGGCAGAATATTAAATTAGAAATACCACAAGTACAGCCTCATGTATTGAATTTGTGGAAAGACAATTATAATTGTTTGGATAACTTCTGAAACGGAAGTCCAGGCAACTGCCGCTTTTTGTCTACGATTGTAACTTAAGTAAATAAGAATATAGAATTAGAGGGAAGCCAAGGAATAGAAAGAGATTCTGTACAGACTTCTCTCTCTCTCTCTCTCTCTCTCTCTCTCTCTCTCTCTCTCTCTCTCTCACACACACACACACACACACACACACACACACACACACACACATTTACAACACACACACTCACTCTTTCTTTCTCTTCTTCTCCCCCCTGTTTTATAGCAAATGATATTTATACAAAATTCATTCAAAACAATGTTTTCCCGTGATGAAATTGAATAACGAATAATGTTTGTGTCTTCGTTATCCAAAATTCATTGTCCATATGGGATTGGCCGTAACTCACTAGTTAGTTAGTCTTTCCTTTTGAGCCTAAGTCGGCGCATAGGGCAGAAGTCATGGCTCTCCGTGTCTGGCAGTTGTAAGTCATAAGTCCATTTAATTGGTAGATTGCTTATCACAGTGTACAGTCTACACTAGTTGGAATTCGTTACAATTATTTTAAAATTTGAACAAATCATTAACGGGGAGATATTTATTATTAACATTTGTCAGCGTATATTCATTCATTCATACATCATTGGCACCTTGCCGTCTTGACAGATAATAGTTTGTGCTTTAAGGGACCCCACTTGCCATTAGACAAGCTGATAACCTGGCCAGTCCGCCACTTCATACTCATTGGCACCTTTCCGTCTTGACAGACGATAGTTTGGTACATTGTGCTACAAAAAGGCTTAATAACTGTTATATGGCAATAACTACGATCCATGGCGGTGACGAGTGTAGCTGGTAAGGCCAATTCTTGCTGCAAATGTTTGCCCACAGTAGGTGCATGTGAAAACATGGTCATTTCCACCATTGTGCACCATCTTACGTCTCTAACAAAGAAAAAATATATTGCCTCTCCATAGCACAAAGCCTGGGCTAAAATAAAGAAACCATGTGTTGCCCATGCAGCATGATCCCTCTCTCGGCCTGCCTAGTTCACTCCAGAGGAAAGTTAACACCTATACATCTGGAACAAGACAAGCTGCAGAAGCTGCCGGATCAGCAAAGCAATGCTCTAACTGTCCGGCTGTCGGAGCTTCGATCCTAGACCAGCTGCCAACCAAGGCTTAGGGCCTGGTCTGCCCTGCCATGACTTATTTTGTCTTTGGGTTGCATTTCCTCGCACCAGGATAAGGCTAGTACCCTCCCAATTGCGCTCTTCCGCCCGAAGCCGTTGGCACAATGTGACGTGTCGGGCTTGGTAAGCGCCGCCCAACATTCGGCGCTGACAGAAAGCAGGTAGTACCGTCTACTGTCATACGGTAGCTCGGTCATATCTGACTAAGACCTGACTATTCACTTCATACAGGTATACCACAAAACAAAATCAGCCATTACTCACCAATCGTTGTAGATTCGGAAATATCGGTCGCACAGCGCTAGTGTCATAGAAACAAACAAAAAAACATACATTCAGAACATTCAAGTAAATGCCACATATGAAAAATTAACTAACAAGATGTCTAGATCAGTTATTCTTAAACTGTTTTCAACGGCTGTCCTCTTTAGTCATACCATTTAGTTTTATTAAAGTTACAAATGTGTCAGATCATTTTTCCCCCATTCAGCATGCTTCTGATCAAATCACCATGTCAAAACTGTCACAGACATAAAAAAAAAAAAAACAGACATTATCTGCTGCAAATTTGTAAATAATTTGAAAACTCCCAAAAAGTGTGGCAGATCATACAAACATACGTTTTCAATCCCTGTCCCTGTCATTATTTTTTCTATCTTTAGTACTTTCAAGATTAATATTATGTGCTATAAGAAAAAATAAATAGGAATGACCTGCTTAAAAATCCATCAGGTCAATATTGTCATGGAGCTGATGACAGGCGGGTAGAGTTAAACTGATGAGTGAGTGCATCAGGATATAAAAATAGAATAATCATAGAAAGTTGCACATTGTGGCACTTGTAATAAACGAGGGCCACGTCATAGTAGTACATAGCATAACAACCCAACTGTAGTTTTGGGCATTCCATCGCCAGCTCACATCCAGGACAGTCGTCTAGTTTTCTATCGCCAGCTTACATTCAGAACAGTTGTCTAGGATTCCATCGCCAGCTTACAGACAGAACAGTAGTCTTGCATTCGATTAACAGCTTTCATACATAACTGTAGGTTTTAGTATTCAATCGTCAGCTTACACACACTACGATAGCTGTAGGAGTTCCAGCGCCAGCTCACGTACAGAACACTTCATCTGACATTCTCCAAGATCAACGGTATTCGAACACGTGGAGAGGTTTGGGATGAGAGCGAGTTTTGCTGTCCTGTTGGTGTATTCGGTGTGATGTTCTTCAGCCCAGGTTGGAATCATACCCTTGAGCCAGTAACACAAATAGTACTAGCCCACAAACCCCATACCGCGTGACAAATATGGCCAGGGTAATTTATGCAATATGTGGCTCCAAAAATATTGCCTATTATTTGACTATACTAAGTCAATATAACGACCAGAGACAAAATTACATGTCAACTAATATTGACAATGAACAACAAAGAAACTGAAAATATTACAAACTTTCAATATTAACTTCATAATCAATTAGTTTAGTTTAGTTTAGTCGTCGGATCAACATCACGGCACACGGGTTTAACCTCATAAGTGCTCCGTTTTCCTCCTAACTCAAACCTGAGTCAGGAGAAACTCAGCTCAGTGCACGAACTCCGTAGCACACCGCGAGGATCCTGAAATACCTTGGGTAGATTTTTAACTCAGAATTTTGCCCGGGCAGCGCCGTTAGGCTACTCTGCCATGATGTTGATCCGTCGACTAAACTAAACTAAACTAAACAATTATGACCACTAATCATCTTACCTAATGAGAGCACGGTCGCTTGAAAATTGATGACAAAAGTCATTATCATGAAGAATGAGTTCAGTAATGGGCAGCCAGTCTTTTATATATTCAAGCTCTTCTAATGAAGAGATCTGGTTGTGGCTGAGATTTACATACGCCACATTTGCAGTGGATTTGACAAGATCAACCATGTGTCTCAAAGACGACAGCATATTACGGCTGATATCCAGCGCTGCCACCTTTGATTAATATAAAAATTAAAGCAGAATATACAGACATTATCAAAGATAAACCTCATATAAAAACAAAAATTCAATAATCCTTGGTGTGTTTATATGTGTGTATGTGGGTGTATGTGTGTGCACGTCTGAATGTGCGTAGGGGTGTGTATGTGTAAGTGTGTAAATGTATGTTTGTGTTTGTGCGTGTGTGTAAGTATGTTTATATGTGTGTTTATGTGTGCGTTTATATGTGCGTATGTATATTCATGTATGTATGTGCATATGATTGTGTGTATATGTGCATGCATGCGGTGTATGCGAGGGAGTGTGAATTTGTGTGTATGTGTAAGTATGTGTGTATGGGTGTGGATGTGTGTATGTGTGCGTGGGTATATGTGTGTATTTGCGTGTGTGTATTGTGTGTATGCTCGTGTATGTGTATATGCTTTCGTGTGTATGAGAGGGAGTGTGTATTTGATAGCGAGAGGGTGTGTCTCTGTCTATGTGTGAGTGAGAGTGAATGAGAGTGTGATACAGAGTGAATGAAAGATGGAGAGAGTGACTTAATGGGTGAAATAGTGATTGTGAGTGAGAGAGAGAGTGAGTCAGCGAACGAGAGAGAGAGACAGTGGAAGAATGGATTTGTTAGTGTGTGTGTGTATGTGTGCGCGCATTGTTTGTGAGTGTCTATGCGTGTGTGGTGGTGAGAAGAGAGAGAGAAAGAGAGAGAGAGAGCAAGAGGGAGCGAGAGAGAGTTAATGTGTGTGAGAGTGTATGTGTGTGCCTGTGTAAAGAGAGAGAGAGAGAGAGAGAGAGAGAGAGAGAGAGTTAATGTGTGTGAGAGTGTATATGTGCGCCTGTGTAAGAGAGAGAGAGAGAGAGAGAGAGAGAGAGAGAGAGAGAGAGAGAGAGAGAGAGAGAGAGAGAGAGAGAGAGAAGTTGAGTGCACGCATGTCCTGTAACATGCCATGTTTTTTGTGTAATTTCATCTTTCACATTATCATTTTGTATGCCACTTAATTTTATTATGTATAGTATAACAATACTTCCGGTACAATAGCGACAAAATGAAGCGTTACTTTTTGGAGGGACGCTATTTAGTGTTTTCCTTTGGATTTCGTGTGATTTCCTATGGATTTCCTGTGAATAGTGTTTTCCTGTGGATTATGTGATGTTATTTTGTGTTCTTTGATTGGAAGTTTTCAAAAGAAGCCACGGAAGGCAGGTGGTGGATGAAATTTTGAGGGCAGCCGACAGATATTTGTGGGTCATGGTCTCGAGTTTCACGACGGCAGTCAGAGGAACTCTTCTTGAGTCAATGGCTGCGGTCTCCGACCAGTAAGGTCACTGCCATAGAGGAATGCAACGGCAAACTACCTCTTTAAAAGTGCCTAGTACATCATGATTCGCTTAAAGACTGATCATCACAAGACAAGTACGGAGACGTTAAAATTCGCAACTTGCAACGTTGGGACGTTAAACGACGACGAAAAATTAGAGAACATAAAACAATAAATTGAAAGAGAAAAAATTAATATTTTAGGTATGTGTGAAACGAGATGGACAGGAGCAGGCATCAAGATAGAGGAAGATTTCAGATTATTTATTCTGGAGGTGAAGATCGTCATAGGGGAGTGGCAATTATTTTGGACCGGAAAACATCAAAATCTGTTCAAGGATATTGGGCCGTGTCGGACAGAGTTCTATTAGTTAAATTAAGTGGCATACCTTTTAGCATAAATATTATTCAAGTATATGCCCCAATAGGAGAATCCAGTGAAGATAGTGTAGAAGAATTTTATAATGACATAGAGTCTGCCTTAAAGAAATGTAAAAATTCAGAAATAAACATCATAATAGGGGACTTCAATGCAAAAGTAGGAAATCAAGGGGATAGATACACGATAGGAAACTATGGTTTAGGAGAGAAAAATGAAAGAGGATACAGACTCGTAGAGTGGGCAAAAGAACAGGAAATGATTGTAGGAAACACCTGGTTTAAGCAACACCCTAGAAGATTATGGACATGGAGGAGTCCTGATAGCAGGATTACAAACCAGACTGACTACATTCTCATTAGCAGAAGATTTAAAAACGCGCTTACAGTAGCAAAAACAGTTCCCAGTGCTGATTGTTATAGTGACCACAGATTACTCACAGGAACATTGAGGATAAAGTTGAAGAAAGTCAAGTATATAACAGGAAACACTAAATATGATTTGTGTACATTGAGTTATGACAAGGAAATATAAAACAAATTCAACATAGAAGTACAGAACAGATTTGAAATATTGTCTGATCTAGAGATCCTATTCCAGGATGTGGATGATCAATGGGAAACGTTGAAGAATTCAATCAATGTGGCTGCAGAAACAACTATTCCAAAATTAAAGGTGGGTGGTAAGAAATGGATGACTGAAGAAATTTTACACCTCATGGAAGCAAGAAGACAACAAAAATAATTCCGTCAAATACGAAGAAATTCACAGACAAGTCAGAATATTATGTAAGGAGGCAAAAGAATCATGGCTTGAGGAAAAGTGCTTAGAAATTGAAAACCAACACAACAGTCAAAATACCAAATTAGTGCACAAAAGAATTAAGGAACTTACTAATAAGAGAACAAGTACATCAACAGGGTGTCTAAAAACTAAAGATGGCAAAATCATAATAGAAAAAGACCAGATTCTACATGTATGGACAGATTGTGTGAAACACCTTTATGATGATAACAGAGACGAACAGTATGATGTTAGATTTAATAATGAAGGACCGCCAATTTTGAAGATGGAGGTTCGAAATGTTCTTAAGCATATGAAAGCTGGCAAGGCCCCCCGGTGCAGATAACATCACAACAGAAATGATTAAAGCTTTAGAAGAATTTGGACTAGAGTAAGTCACCAGACTGCTGAACACATTGTATGATACTGGAGATATACCTCCTGAATTATGTAACTCTGTATTTATTGCAATCCCAAAGAAATCAGGAACCTTGGAATGTGATCAACATAGAACAATTAGTATAATGAGTCACATCACAAAGATTTTGCTAAGAATTATCATGCAAAGAGTGAGGAAGAAGATACAACCTGAAATAGAGGAAGAACAATGCGGGTTTGTAGAAGGAAAGGGTACAGTAAATGCTGTGTATATGCTGCGAACAGTTATTGAACGTGCTATAGAAGTAAATAAGGATATACATCTTTGCTTTATTGACTATGCAAAGGCTTTTGATAGAGTTAGACATGTCAGCATGGTGGATATGCTTGCAGATCTACAAATTGATGGGAAAGACATTAGACTTATAAAAAACATATATTGGAAACAACAAGCTGCAATAAGGATTGATAATGAAGTGGGACAGTATCAGCCAATTAAGAGAGGTGTTAGGCAGGGATGTGTGATGTCTCCAGATCTTTTTTCCCTATACAGTGAAAATATTTTCAGAAATGTAGAGGATATAAATGGAATCAGCATTGGAGGACGAAACATCAATAACATTAGATATGCAGATGATACAGTGTTAATTGCAGACAATGCGCAGGACCTGCAACAATTAGTAGGTGCGGTTGTTGTACACAGTGAGCAACTGGGGTTAGAATTAAATTGTAAAAAGACTCAGGTTATGGTCGTCACCAGGAAGAAAGAAGTGCCACAATGTAATATACAAGCAAATGGAAATATTCTTCAACAAGTGAATCGGTACAATTATCTTGGAACAGTCATAACATCTGATGGGATATGCCTTGAAGAGATTAGAACAAGAATCGCCATGGCGAAAGTAGCCTTTAGCAAGATGAAAAACATTCTGACCAATAAAACAATGTCAATTGAAACGAGAAAAAGAGTGTTGAGAGGATACATAGAGCCTGTTCTTTTGTATGGATGTGAAACTTGGACAATGAGCAGTCAAGCTGAAAAGCATCTGATGGCTGCAGAAATTTTGTTTCTGAGAAAAATGCAAAGAATACCATGGACAGACAGAAAACCCAATGACCAAGTACTACAGGAGACAAATGAACATCGTAAACTGATTAGAGAAATTAGACGTAGACAGTCAAAATTGTTTGGACATGTTATGAGAAGAAATGGATTGGAGAACTTAGTGACAACTGGCAAGATCGAAGGGAACAGACCAAGAGGAAGACCGAGAGGAAAATACCTGGATGGCTTGGCCACTTAGCATGGACGAGACAGGAACACTGAGCTGATCCACGACACTGGTGATCGAGTGAAATGGCGAGTCATGACCGCCCACACTTTCCGGCATGGCACATGATTGATTGAATATAACATTACTGTAATGTGAGTGAGAGCGTTAGTGAGTGGGAGAGAGAGACAGAGAGAGAGAGAGAGAGAGAGAGAGAGAGAGAGAGATAGTGTGTGTACGCGCGTGTGTGTGTGTGTGTGTGTGTGTGTGCGCGCGCGCGCGTTTGTGTGTGTGAGAGATAGAGAAAAGAAAAAGAGAGTTGAATTGCATCACCAATTTTTTAAGCTACACAATGTATATGTACATTTTTTCTCCATTTCTTACAATTTTTGCGAGAATGCTCACAATAATCGTCAGTGTCTCAACTGTGTGTAAAGTGTGGGAGTTTGTTCTTATTAGTTTCAGTGATCATATGAGGCATCATGTATGTGTTTAGATGTGAGGATGTATGTGTGGATGTGTATGTGAGGGATGTGTGTGTGTAAGTGGGGGGAGTGGGGGGATTTATGTGTGGATGGGCTGTGTGTGGGTGATGTGTGTGGGGTGATGGGGGAAGGGATGTGTGGTTGGTGGGGGATGTATGTGTGTGTGAGGGATATGTGTGTGGGTGGGGATATTTGGGAGGATGTTTGGAATTTTTGACTGGCTAGATACTTGGTCGATCATGTCACATTGTGTTCGAATAAATCACAGCAGTATAAATGCTGGACCCGTCATTGATGCTAAACAGTTACACACACAATCTGTCCTCACACCACGGACATATAAGATAAGAGGTAGAGCACTTTCATTCCTCCCTCTCACATTCGCGTGTGTTGAAGTTTCGCTGTGGATTGAAATCAAGGCGACAGACAGCACACAGATCATAGATTGTCCTGTACTAAACCTGCTCTGAACGCAGTCAGAAAGCTAGTAGGATTCAGACTTAGGAATAGCATCTGGGCTTAAGTGAGCCTCTTTTCCACAGCTTAAGACATAGTGTTCGTACAGCAACTCTTCTGGAAACGAAAGATAGATGGAGTCAGATATATACACCAGTGATGGCGGTAAGCAGTAATTTCTGGAATCGGGTGAACAGTTGGCGGCTGTCTTCTGATAGAAGAATATATATTTATTAGTTCCAAAACACACACACACACACACACACACACACACACACACACACACACACACACATACACACACATACAAAGCTTTAGCTGACTCATAAGTATAGATAAATATCCCCTCACTACCTAGTGCTTGTAGAGTGACTGGGTGAGTGTGACAAGACCGCCGGGGCTTGGACTGGTTTGCCACGATAGATACTATCCCCAGCCTTTGCTCCAACCACCTCAATAGCACTCTACATCTACCAGGCCCCACACAAGCCGGGACAGCTGGACCTCCCCTCCCTCACCTAGGGTTCCCTACCCCAAGGGGGCTCGGACAAGACACCAGTCATATCACTGCACAAAGTCATAGCTAAGAGAACAATAATTTAATTCTGAACTAAGTCAACCACAAAACAGAGAAGGATGGCTGAAAGCCAGACTAGAAGATACTATGTACAAGATCAGATATGCAGATGAGTATTCTTCATCATGGAGGCGGACGATAGCTCGTGCGGTTGTCCAGTCGTGGTAGCGACTCACCCAGGCTCCTCCAGTGGACCGGAACTCCAAGGTCTGCTGCCTCTTCAAAGTTCCCTCTTCCCACCGAGAAACAATCACGGGCTGATCAAGCGCAGTACCACTGCCTGACTGACACTGCACCGATGAACAAGGATCCTTCCTTGCTGTCGTACTATTTCACTCGTCACACTCCTGATGAAGTCTGGGCCGACCCTAGCATATTAGCGGTCTCCCACTTGCAGAAAAAGTACATGTAGCACCGTATCAAAATACACAAGAGCCTGGTCACTCTTCTATCTCATAAGTGACCCACACACTGATATGTCACCTACAAAATGGGCGGTTGCTCCACATGAACACAAAACGTCACTGGCAAAGTCTATCAGGTGACTAAACACTTCACCTTATTTCCATGTCCTTGGACCAATAGATCTTCACACAGTCTCATGTAACTACCCTGATCGATGCGTATCAATCACAACCTAACATACACTGTCAACAGTTCACCACGTTGGAATGAGGTAGCTCCCTACCCTAACAAACATGTCCCTCTGGTGTTCCCACCACTTATGTAATCAATGTCTTAGGTCACTGGACCACGTGTTGGCTTCATAAAGGTAAACCAATGTAGATACACTATTCAAGCATAAAATTATACACGGTGTCCCATGACAACCCAGCCGGGCCGGAAGCATAGCACACAGGCCAGGGTGACCGGTAACAATGATCACTTGGCTCAACTTGAAAGTTCACGACCTTGCAATCACCAAGGTTTACACTGAGTTTGAATTTCACCAGTGCTTCACTGGCTAGAATCACCAGACGTTTCAGTGTTGGATCCTCTCGGGATCGGATGACACTCGTCGGACTCTTGGCGGAAGTCCTAACCTAGACCTACCGGCATATTCAGCACTCAGCTCCTTCCAAAATTGATCTCGCAGAATCAGAAGACCACTCCCAGTATGGCCTCAATCAACATCTTGATAGGCACTGGAATGAGTGGGCCCATAGAGCTCATGGTGAAGCTCTCGAATCTTCTTCAGTATAGCAATAACAGATCCTGAAACACGGAGAGGTTGGTGTGAGTACTCAACTACAACAAAGACTAACAGCATCTCCACCATGTCACCTGCCTCTCAGTCATTCCTCATGTATACCAACATGAGTATGAAATCATCACATCATAGATCTACTAGTAACCATAATGTATAGGCAAAATGAAGTTAGAGAAAGCAATAGCCCACCTGTTCAGTCAAGTAACACTTCTGGACTACAAATAACCCCTAGCACCAGAGTCGACTGTATGACTGTCAAAGCATCTTCCGCCTGGTGCCAGTCCAATCCTGTTTCACCTTCCATCATCAATCAACATATACACCTACTTCCCTTTCAGTGTAGTGATTACTTTATCGAGAAGGTGTCCAGCCGGACATCTCCTTCCTGACAGACTCATCAATTCACCAATCCGTTAACCCATGAACTGATCAATTACACACATTAATAACTGTGATATGAGTTGGTTATTTAAGTGTAACAATTCATGAGTTCTCCTTAGTTAATACTATAGTAATGAATTATCAGGAGTATAATTTATTATGGTCATATAGTTATTAATGTGTGTAATTGATCAGTCCATGGGTTAACGGATTGGTGAATTGATGAGTCTGTCAGGAAGGAGATGTCCGGCTGGACACCTTCTCGATAAAGTAATCACTACACTGAAAGGGAAGTAGGTGTATATGTTGATTGATGATGGAAGGTGAAACAGGATTGGACTGGCACCAGGCGGAAGATGCTTTGACAGTCATACAGTCGACTCTGGTGCTAGGGGTTATTTGTAGTCCAGAAGTGTTACTTGACTGAACAGGTGGGCTATTGCTTTCTCTAACTTCATTTTGCCTATACATTATGGTTACTAGTAGATCTATGATGTGATGATTTCATACTCATGTTGGTATACATGAGGAATGACTGAGAGGCAGGTGACATGGTGGAGATGCTGTTAGTCTTTGTTGTAGTTGAGTACTCACACCAACCTCTCCGTGTTTCAGGATCTGTTATTGCTATACTGAAGAAGATTCGAGAGCTTCACCATGAGCTCTATGGGCCCACTCATTCCAGTGCCTATCAAGATGTTGATTGAGGCCATACTGGGAGTGGTCTTCTGATTCTGCGAGATCAATTTTGGAAGGAGCTGAGTGCTGAATATGCCGGTAGGTCTAGGTTAGGACTTCCGCCAAGAGTCCGACGAGTGTCATCCGATCCCGAGAGGATCCAACACTGAAACGTCTGGTGATTCTAGCCAGTGAAGCACTGGTGAAATTCAAACTCAGTGTAAACCTTGGTGATTGCAAGGTCGTGAACTTTCAAGTTGAGCCAAGTGATCATTGTTACCGGTCACCCTGGCCTGTGTGCTATGCTTCCGGCCCGGCTGGGTTGTCATGGGACACCGTGTATAATTTTATGCTTGAATAGTGTATCTACATTGGTTTACCTTTATGAAGCCAACACGTGGTCCAGTGACCTAAGACATTGATTACATAAGTGGTGGGAACACCAGAGGGACATGTTTGTTAAGGTAGGGAGCTACCTCATTCCAACGTGGTGAACTGTTGACAGTGTATGTTAGGTTGTGATTGATACGCATCGATCAGGGTAGTTACATGAGACTGTGTGAAGATCTATTGGTCCAAGGACATGGAAATAAGGTGAAGTGTTTAGTCACCTGATAGACTTTGCCAGTGACGTTTTGTGTTCATGTGGAGCAACCGCCCATTTTGTAGGTGACATATCAGTGTGTGGGTCACTTATGAGATAGAAGAGTGACCAGGCTCTTGTGTATTTTGATACGGTGCTACATGTACTTTTTCTGCAAGTGGGAGACCGCTAATATGCTAGGGTCGGCCCAGACTTCATCAGGAGTGTGACGAGTGAAATAGTACGACAGCAAGGAAGGATCCTTGTTCATCGGTGCAGTGTCAGTCAGGCAGTGGTACTGCGCTTGATCAGCCCGTGATTGTTTCTCGGTGGGAAGAGGGAACTTTGAAGAGGCAGCAGACCTTGGAGTTCCGGTCCACTGGAGGAGCCTGGGTGAGTCGCTACCACGACTGGACAACCGCACGAGCTATCGTCCGCCTCCATGATGAAGAATACTCATCTGCATATCTGATCTTGTACATAGTATCTTCTAGTCTGGCTTTCAGCCATCCTTCTCTGTTTTGTGGTTGACTTAGTTCAGAATTAAATTATTGTTCTCTTAGCTATGACTTTGTGCAGTGATATGACTGGTGTCTTGTCCGAGCCCCCTTGGGGTAGGGAACCCTAGGTGAGGGAGGGGAGGTCCAGCTGTCCCGGCTTGTGTGGGGCCTGGTAGATGTAGAGTGCTATTGAGGTGGTTGGAGCAAAGGCTGGGGATAGTATCTATCGTGGCAAACCAGTCCAAGCCCCGGCGGTCTTGTCACACTCACCCAGTCACTCTACAAGCACTAGGTAGTGAGGGGATATTTATCTATACTTATGAGTCAGCTAAAGCTTTGTATGTGTGTGTATGTGTGTGTGTGTGTGTGTGTGTGTGTGTGTGTGTGTGTGTGTGTGTGTGTTTGGAACTAATAAATATATATTCTTCTATCAGAAGACAGCCGCCAACTGTTCACCCGATTCCAGAAATTACTGCTTACCGCCATCACTGGTGTATATATCTGACTCCATCTATCTTTCGTTTCCAGAAGAGTTGCTGTACGAACACTATGTCTTAAGCTGTGGAAAAGAGGCTCACTTAAGCCCAGATGCTATTCCTAAGTCTGAATCCTACTAGCTTTCTGACTGCGTTCAGAGCAGGTTTAGTACAGGACAATCTATGATCTGTGTGCTGTCTGTCGCCTTGATTTCAATCCACAGCGAAACTTCAACACACGCGAATGTGAGAGGGAGGAATGAAAGTGCTCTACCTCTTATCTTATATGTCCGTGGTGTGAGGACAGATTGTGTGTGTAACTGTTTAGCATCAATGACGGGTCCAGCATTTATACTGCTGTGATTTATTCGAACACAATGTGACATGATCGACCAAGTATCTAGCCAGTCAATGTTTTCAATGGTGCATTTCTTTTGATCATTGGACCACAGGCTTTCTTTATTCCATCATACATGCTTCTGATGTTTCCCTTATCACTTGCGATTTGAATGGACTCACATAACTTGATCCAATAATCATTTGCACACTGCCTGACAGCCTTTTGTACATCCTTCCTAGCTCACTCAGAGTGTTACGCGTTGGTCTTTCCTTGTTTCTTAAGAGAACTATCTTCTTCTTATCAATCAAGGGCTGCAGAGTCTGGCTGTTTGCCGCAAACCAGTCCTGCCTCTGATGATCCACAGTGCCGTAAACCCCTACAGCAGTTTTAAAAAGAGTTTCCTTAAGATGACCCCATTTTTCATTTACTGTACACTTTTCTGGTGTATCAGTGAAAGCGTCTTCAAGTTGCTGTTGAAACTGAAAGCACTTTTCAGGATCATGAGTGTTAATAATATTAATCCTGGGGTTAGATTTGTGTTTAGCTTTGTAGATTCTCTTTGGTCTCAGTCTAATCCTCGCAACAACCAAAGAATGATTCGTATCACAGTCAGCACTGTGGTAACTTCGTGTCAATGATATATGGTTCAGATGTTGGCTCCGTGTGATGATGAAGTCCAGCTGGTGCCAATGGCCGGATCTTGGATGTTTCCATGTGACCTTATGCAGCTCTTTTGTTTTAAAAAAGGAGTTTGTAATACACAGGTCATTTCTGGTGCAATGCTCCAGCAGCCTTTGCCCATTTTCATTCATGCGACCGATGTTATATTTTCCAAGGCACACTGGCCATGAACTCGAGTCCTTGCCCACACGAGCATTGAAATCACCGATCATATAAATGTAGTCAGATTTTGGAACTGCCTTGATCACAGAGTCTAACTCCTCATAGAACGAATCTTTCACATCAACAGAGGAATCGAGTGTCGGTGCATATGCAGTAATAATGGAGACAAAACCACAAGAGGTTGCCAAGCGCAGGGATAATAGTCTTTCATTTCCTCCTGCTGGAATTTCAATCATTCCCAGTAGCGAATTCTTCACTGCAAAGCCCACACCGTGTTGCCTTTTGTTCTGCCCGCCCTCTACCCTTCCAAAAAAAGGTGTAATTGTTTTCCCTGAGTGACCCTTCCTCAGCGAGGCGAGTCTCCTGCAGGCCAGCAATATCAATGTTAAGACGATTGAGTTCGGCATCAATCACAGCCGTTTTTCTCACATCGTCAATATTGGTCAAGTCAGTGGAAAATCCTGGACACATGGTTCTTACGTTCCAGGTTGCAAGCCGTAGCTTGAGGTTTCTATTTTTCTTTTTATTTGTACCTGGTGCATTGGTTTTATAGCCTGCGATTCAGATTTTGTCCTAGCCCCAAGTACCCATTGAAGCAGGCAGGCTGTGGCGGATCAGCACCCAATTGGCCGGGTGCTGCCCAGCTTGAGGCGGGCGGTAGCTGATCAGTGACACCTGTAGGTGTCTCTCACCGTCAGAGGCAACGCGTGGCGCCCCATGTCTACGCCAATTGACAAGGACTTATAACCCGTAACAATTGCCTCTCGCTTTGATTCCGAGACCGGTTAAGACCAGGGATGGAGTTATTGCCTCTCCATAGCACAAAGCCTGGGCTAAAATATAGAGATCATGTGTTGCCCATGCAGCATGATCCCTCTCTCGGCCTGCCTAGTTCACTCCAGAGGAAAGGTAACACCCCTACATCTGGAACAAGACAAGCTGCAGAAGCTGCCGGATCAGCAAAGCAATACTCTAACTGTCCGCCTATCGGAGCTTCGACCCTAGACCAGCCGCCAACCAAGGCTTAGGGCCTGGTCTGCCCTGCCATGACATTTTGTCTTTAGGTTGCATTTCCTCGCACCAGGGTAAGGCTTGTACCCTCCCAATTGCGCTCTTCCGCCCGAAGCACAATGTGGGGTGTCGGGTTTGGTAAGCGCCGCCCAACGTTCGGCGCTAACAGAAACCAGGTAGTACCGTCTACTGTTATACGGTAGCTCAGTCATATCTGACTAAGACCTGGCATACAATCAAAGGCCTATTCAGCATTACCATGAGCCAGGCCAATATGCTTCCCATGGCTCGTTATCTCACACAGCCACCAGAGTCTTGGATCAGGTCTGTGATCTTGTCCGGATTATGCCTTTTGGACCAGCCAATTTGTGCCATCTATTTGCTAGTTGTCGCTGAGTTTATATTTTCTCATAATATGTGCCAAAATGATTGACTATCTCTAATTTCAATTTTATTTATTTATTGTAGGACTCTCATGTGTTTTTCTGTCCATCCATAGTATTTTTTGCATGTTTTTCAGAAACCACATTTCCACTGATATTAGATGTTTCTTAACTCATCTGCTCTTTGTCCATGTTTCACACACATACAAGAGTAAGGGTTCTATATACCATATAAACCCTGTTGTCTCATTGCAACTGACACTTTTTTTCCCCACAGATATGTCTCCCATCATAAAAAAGATACCTTTGCCATAGTGATTCCTGTTCTAATCTCTACCAGACATCTTCCATCAGATGTTATGAACGAACGAACGAACAAACTTTATTTTAAAAGGGTAACAAATTGGGCACACAGGCCCATCTTACTTTCGGCCCTTTCGATCACTCATCTTTCATTCATCAAATGTGCATGTTACATTTACGTAGGCGAAAAAACATTGTTAAATTGATTTTGTAAGCATAAACAATGCATATTACGCATGGTACATTCACATGGGGAAAAACATTCTCAAATGAAAGTTGTAAACATAAACAGTGCATATTGCAATGTTGTGAGACACATCCCCCATCAACCCTCACACCCCACAGCCACCCACAAATCCCTCAGCCACCCACACATCCCCCACCCACAACACCCCCACCCACAACACCCCCACCCACCCACACATCCCCACCCACCACACCAACACCCACCCACACAAACCTCCACGCACTCACACAGACTCAGGCAAACATACATGCCGCCACCCACCCACTGATCCCCAACCCACACACATTTCCCCACCCACACATACATTTCCCACCCATCCCATAACCGACACGAACACACCCACCCACATATTCTCCACCACCACCCATACACCCGTAACCACCCAACAAAACACACATCACAAAACCACACACAGATACCCCCGTCAACCCACACATCCCGCACCTATCCACTCATACATCGCATATCGTCACAATTTTCCCCACCCACCCACACAAACACTAGCCAACCTACACCCACTCACCCACCAAATATCCGCCACCTCTCAAATACACAACCCCCACCTATACACATCTTCCAACCTGCCCACACATATTCCCCACCCATAAACACCCAAAAAAAAACACACACCTCCCACCCACACAACCCCAACCATCCACATATACCCCACCCATACACATCCGCCGCTCACACACATCCCCCAACCATAAAATCATCTCTCACACACATCCACCCACTCACGTACTCATCCATCAACCACTCACATCCACACATCACCCACCCGCCCATCAACACATGCATCTCTCATCTACCCTCCCACCCATACACACTCCAACCACTCAGCCAAACACACATCCCCCATCTTCACATACATCCGTCATCCACCTGCACATCCCACACATCCCCCACCTCTCACACATCTCCCCTCCCACACAAAACTCCACCCATAACATTTTCACATTCCCCCCACACACAACCCCCACATGCATTCCTCATACACATTCCCGCCCACACATCTCTCACCCACACACACACATCTCCCCACCCACCCACACATCTCCCACCTACAATCATCCTCACCACCCACACATACATCCTCATCCCACTCAAATTTACCCCATCCACACTCACACACTCCCACCCACACAGACAAATCTCATTTACAGACACCCCCACACTCATCCCCCACACCCATTACACACCCATCCCCCAACCCACACAATCTTTTACACAACCATTCACCCACCTAAATACACATTCCCTACCCACAACCACTAATCCACCAACACACACATACTCCCAATAATCCTCTCAAATATCCCCCACACACACATCCCTCACACACATACATCCCCCACCGACTACACATCCCTTCACCCATCCACACATCACTCATCAATCCATACACATCCCCCACATACAACCCCTCCACACTTACATTCTCCATACCCCCACACACATCCCTCACATACATACCCACACAAACATCCTCACATCTACACACATACATGATCACTGAAACTAATAAGAACAAACCTCCACACTTTACACACAGTTGAGAAACCGATGATTGTCGTGAGCATTCTCGCAAAAATTGTAAGAAGTGGAGAAAAAATGGTACATATACATTGTGTAGCGTAAAAGTTAGTGATGCAATTCAATTCTCTCTCTCTCTCTCTCTCTCTCTCTCTCTCTCTCTCTCTCTCTCTCTCTCTCTCTCTCTCTCTCCCTCTCTCTCTCTCCCTCTCCCACTCACTAACTCTTTCACTCACATCACAGTAATGTTATATTATACATGATAAAATCAAGTGGCATACAAAATGATAATATGAAAGATGAGAATATAGAGGAAAAAAATATGGGATGGCATGTTACAGGACAATCAAGTGGCACTCTCTCTCTCTCTCTCTCTCTCTCTCTCTCTCTCTCTCTCTCTCTCTCTCTCTCTCACTAACTCTCCGACTCACTCTACAGTGATTTACATGTGTAAATTTTATGCATGTTAAAATCAAGTGGCATTCAAAGTGATAATATGAAAATGAGAATACACAAAAATATGGAACAGCATGTTAGATTACATGCGTGCGCTCAACTCTCTCTCTCTCTCTCTCTCTCTCTCTCTCTCTCTCTCTCTCTCTCTCTCTCTCTCTCTCTCTCTCTTCTCTCTCTCACACACACGTACATACACACACGCCCACACACAACATACACACGGAAATACAAACATATACCCACGCGCATAAACACACTTACACACATCCACACACTTACGCACACGTACTCACATAAAACACAAATACACACTCCCTCGCATACACTGCACACACTTATACACACAAACATATACACATACATATACGAACACACACACATACATAGACACACATACATACACACATATACACACGCACATACATATAAACACATATAAAACACATGAACGCACACCTTAACACACGTGCAGACATACACACACAGAGGCACACACAGATAGACACATGTACACACTGTCGTATTTTATTTTTATACGTCGTCCCTGGGGTGAGGGGAATCAACATCGACATCCTTTTAACCCCATATCACTATCTTGAGGATCTTCTTGATTTCTGTCCACAAAACCCCGTCGGTCCCTGGATCCCTCCCTCTCTCTCTTTTACTACTGTACCAATCCCCCTCTCATTCTTTTTCCAAAATAAAAAAAAACACACACACACACTACACAACACTGGCTCTAACAAAACAACAATTTAGTTTAATAGAGAAAAGTGTCATGTATGTGCAAAGTTTATGAGTAGAATGTCTGTCGTATAATCTAGTGTGTATGCAGAATCAGACCGAACAGCCAAGGAGCGCAGTCTGCTTCATCATCGTACTGGCCACACCACAACACCATATCAGGGACAGAAAACCTCACCCAAATGATATGTCTCTCAGGCCAAGTGTCGACTTCCTCAGATAGCTCGTGGGCTATCCGGATGCTTGGTCCTTATTAGTGGAAATAGTCCAATTATTGATCATCAATCTAACACACACACGGTGTAACTACTCTGATCATAAAAGTTCTGTGATCAGAGAATTATAAAAAAATTGTTACTGTCACTTTGGAAAAATTAAATGTTAGTATTTCACTGTTTGTAAGAATTCCCCAATGTTAACACACAATGTTACTGTTCCAGGTATTTATATCTACTAGTGTTCCTGGTACAGGTGTTATTTTCAGTGTCCTGAATTTACTGTGATTGATTGATTGATTGATTGATTGATTTAGGAACCTACATCACAGCATTCGGGACATTCCCATAAGCGCTCCGTCCCCATCCTCAGCAGCCAGCGAAGAGTTCCAACACTAATAGTTCAAGTAGCAATCTGATTATATGTCCGTCTCGCCTTTCCTCCGAGCGCCGAGCGTCGGCCAGATCCCCTCGTCACACCTCGTTGTCTCATTCTTACCAGACTATGGTGATCCATCTGCTCCTCCGAGGTGTACACGTGCTCCCACAAGGCCGCAACCACATCTGCCTTGTCATGCATCAATACTCCACCAAGTTTTGCCGAGCCAGCCAATCTGTCCGCCTGTTCATTCCCCAGCACACCGACATGCCCAGGAGAAAAGATCCAGGTGATGCTTACTACCCGTGACCTCCGAAGCGAAGCAAGCCACTCTGCACGAAGCTTGCCTGTTCTTACCCTTCTCAGCATGCTTTCTCAGTCAGTTACAATCACAATGTGTGTATGTATCGTGTTTTCTATCCAGCGGAAAGCTGCACTGACCGCCTCCACCTCCATTCTTAAGCTAGATGTAGTGTTATCATACGCCAGGCTCTCCTGCACCAAACGCCGACCATTAGTTTTTGCCAAGAACCCCCAGGCACTTCTCCTACCTATCTACACTGACCCATCCGTGTAGATAATCACATCACCCGGGCGAGAATTTTCCTGAATTAGTTGCTGAATTTCCACTTCCGTGGCCCCTGCTGGCCACTCCCTGCACTCCCGGCTCAATGTTATTACAACTCTGCACAAGTCTGACTGCACGGCTGGCACTCTGACCCACTCCTCTCCTCGCCTGATGTTCTCCAAGGGGCACACCTGTCTGATCGTATCCTCTGCCTGAGCCATCCATGATTTCCCTCTTATCAGTCTCTGACCCTTAACTACGTCCAGCGCCTCATGCAACGGGTGATCTGTGTCTGCAGCTACTCTGAGGTATGCCTTCGCTTGCATCACCTTGTGCCTACCAGCAACAGTAGGCAGACCAAGGATGTAACGCATACACACTACTGGAGTGTCTCTGGTGCATCCAAGAATGACCCGCATCGCTTAATTCTGTATGCGCTCTAATTTCACCAGCTGACTCTTTGAGACAGTGAGCAGTCCTAGTCCATAATCAATCACTGAGAGGATCAAGTGCTGGTATAGTGTGAAGAGCATTCTCTGCTCTGTGTCCATTGCAGCCATAGTTTTAAGTGCATTGAGATCTTGTCACAACCGTCTCCACATGGTCCTTGAAGGACAGACTCCTGTCAAATGTGATTCCCAGATACTTTAGTTTGTTCTCTCTGTTGACGCTTCTACCATCTATCGTGAGGCTTGGGGTATCATCTCTCACAATCCTGTTGTCCAGAGAGCACCACAACACCGCCGCCTTTTCCGGGTTGATGACAGCACTCATTTCAGTGCACCAGTCAATCACTTTGTCTACTGTCACATGTAGCTCCTGGGCTGTTTGATCCCTATTTCTCCGCTGCCTGTATGCAAGAATATCATCTGCAAATGTTAGAATCCTTCCAACCCCTGGTGCTTCTAGGTATGCAATCATGCTCGTATACACATTAAAGAGCACCGGTGAGATTGCAGATCCCTGTGGCAGTCCTGGGGTTAAAATATGTGGCTCTCAGGTCCATGCGCCTAGACGGAGAGCAACTTGACGAGAATGCAGGACGGCTGCTATCCAGTTCACCAACCAGGGATTGACCCCCTTCTCCATAAGTGCGGTCATCAAAATATCATAGCGAACTCTATTGTACGCATCTTCGAGATCAAGCGCTGCCGCCATCGTTTCCTGTCTACTCTGGAACCCCTCATAAACGTCAAAGGCAAAGGTGGCTGCATTTGACCAGGTATCTTTTCCTGGCCCGTAGCTCCCCAGGCCTCTTGGAAGAAGCTTCCCCCTTTCCAAAAAATCCTGCAGCTTAACAGCGACTATCTTCTCTAAAACCTTCCCAAATGTATTTTGAAGGGTGATGATCCTAAAGCCGCCAAGCTTTTAATGTTCCTTGTATGGTTTTGGGAGAGTGATGAGATAGCTATGCAGCCAATCCTGCGGTACTGACGCTGTCCTAATGCTGTGATTAAAGCAGCCGGCCATCTCCTTCAGGTCTACATCGCTCAAAGCCTTCATGTGGCCATACCTGACACCATCAACCCTCTTGCCGTGTCTTTTGCCTTTTGCAAAATATGTTTAACATCTTCAAACAGTATGATGTCTTCGTAAGGCAAATTCTCTATTATGCCAGATAATTCCACTCTAACTGCATCCCTGGTATCCGCATCACTATGATTGGTCTGCTCTAAAAATCTCTGGAGAAACGCCTTCCCTTTCTCCTTGTCTGTTGTCACGCGTACCCCATCCTCTTTATAAATTGTTCTCACTGTCATAGGCCGATCTTTTCTTTGCATTTGTCTGTACAGTTTCCAGAATTTATGCAGTGTTTTATCACCTCCAATCTCCTTCATAAAACATTCCCATTTTACTTTCTTGGCCTCTGCAGCACATCGCTTGAAAGCCTCCACCTTGTCTTTCTTGTCATTTTCCGCTATGTCCACTTCCTCTCGTGAGCTTAGGGGTGTATGTCACAATTTCCTTAGCTGCTTCACTGCAGCTCTCTTTGCTTTCCACGCATTGTCTACTTCTGGGGTCCACCATTGGGGCTGCAAAAAAAGGAGTTTTAACAGTCCTGTTGCATGCCCCATGTCTGAAGCGTCCAAGAAGGCTGTCGCTCCGCTCATACCGAAAGGTCTTGCGCGCTCTCCCAGCCTTAACTTTCCTGGACTTAGAGATCAGGACTGAGCATGGCATGTGATCACTCCCATGGTCATTCAAAACAGTCCACTTTACATCAAGGACTGATGACTGGGAGACAAGTGCCAAATCAATAGCAGTATCTGCATCGCCAGGCCTCATTGCCATTCTAGTCGGCCTACCATCATTTATGCAGACCACATCGGAATCCACCATGGCACCCGCAAGTGCAATTCCTTGTCGATTTTCTCCAATGTGTCCCAATCTCTGTTTCTCGCATTGAAGTCTCCACATATGAGTAGCCTATCACCTGGTAAGTCCTCTAATTCCTTAAGCCAGTCCCATTGTTCCTTTCTGACAAAACAGTCTACTGTGGCATATACATTTATGATCTTCCAACTTAAGCCACCAATCTCCATTTGTATACCCTGGACCTCTCTTGCACTGTGATTCCACTGGCTCAAGTCAAGTGCCACATGCTTTACTCCTTTCTTCACCAGCAGACCTTGGCCATGTCTCTTCTGCCCAGTGGGGTTTATATAACTGACGTACCCAGGGCAATGGTATTTATCTGTATTTAACTCCTGGAGCATGGGGACATCAAAATCATATATTAGCCTCTCCAATACAGGACCTCTCTGCCTGGCACTACGACAGTTCCAGTATCCCACTCTTACATGGTTGAAACCTAGTCTCTCCCCTTTTCGTCTTGTTCTCCTGGCGCCTGCCCTCCTATTTCTATGCCTTCTTCTCACACCATTTCCTCGCCTTCTCCTCCTCACTCTCTCTTCGCTAGCCGCTGAAAGATGTGTCAAGCGCAGATCACGTGCTCCGTAGCTCCGGCGACGATTCCCGTGTTTAAATAAATCCATAGGCAAAGTTTGGATATTGCAGGAAATAAACGGTCACCCTATCATTGCCTGCTTACCAGGGAAGGGGCAGGGGATGTCCCTCAGGAGTCCATACGCCTGGCGCCGCCCCGCCCGCATACCAGACGTTCCACGTTCACGACCAACTCACCCGTGGCCATTCAGTCCTCGGCACGTCGGTCCACCTTAAACTTAGGGGTTTATTATCGGAGTTTTCTATCTCCTAGATTGGCCGCTTTATTAGCTAACGGGCCCAATCTACCCGGGGGCAAGAGATTCCAGCGCCTCATTCCTGGCGAACACAGTATATACATGTATACAGGGAACAAAACCAATGTAATAAAACATCTATCAAATTGTAAGTACATAGTGAAAGTCACCACACCATGGAAACCTAACTCTCGTCACCAAAGGAAGCAGTGACAACAACAGTAATCTGATAATCAGTACACTAAACTATATACGTTGAGCTCTGCAGTACGACATGTGACCAAAATACACACTGACAATCAGACTAATCCACATGATTTCTGCTGTATGTCAATAGATGAGGTGGGAATTATGAATTAGCCTTGTGTGTGTGTTGTTTTTTTAAAGCCACATATTCTAGCCACAGTGCATATAGATTCTGTAACCGGCAGCTTGGGTGCATTGGAGGTTCGCTTGGAAGTTGTAACCAGAGTTTCATTCCGAATGTCCAGATGTTGTATCAAGGACTTGTCACCGAACATGCTCGTCTCTCGGATGGTGCCCAGGACTTTCCCAAAAGAGTGGATTCTGAACATTGGCGGGATTTGTATTAAAACCAGGCACTTACATAAATCAGAATATCACTGGCAATCCACTGCCACAAATTGATCACTGTCTTGATGTCTTGCCGCTTTTTTTTTTTTTTTAAATTGGCCTAGGTTGCATCAGTTTGGGGGTCGAGTGGATCATAAAACATAATCATTGCCAGATCCTTTTATTTGACAACGGCATGAAAGTTATCATTGTCCAGCCCAAACACTTTCTGACCGTTAAAGAAAACATCATAGGATCTTTATCTTCTAGAGTTGAGTAACCTAGAATTGATTGTTGCCCTGGGCGTAGCTGTTCATCACAGACAAATCGTTCATCACCACTTTTGTCCAGAGCCTGAAGAAGTTCAAGGAGTATGCGTTTTGATTGGCCGGTACAGTGCCACTCAAGTTCCCATATATCAAGCTACTTTCTGGGGTAGAGTGTCTTAAGGGCGGTAAATCCACATGTACGCTGCCTCAAGATTCTGGAGCCGAGATCCGTGTGCCAGGATAGTTCGAGTAACTACTCTCGTCAGGGTCTGGCTTAGAGAGTCTCAGGGGAGGCATGTTGTGGGTATGCGCGTAACGACGGCTTGAGAGCTTCTGATAGTGATTTAAGGGGAAACTTCTCACAGATGTGGCGTTGTTGTGACCAAATCAATCAATCAATCAATCATGTGCCATGCCGGAAAGCGTGGGCGGTCATGACTCGCCATTTCACTCGATCACCAGTGTCGTGGATCAGCTCAGTGTTCCTGTCTGGTCCATGCCATGTGGCCAAGCCATCCAGGTATTTTCCTCTCGGTCTTCCTCTTGGTCTGTTCCCCTCGATATATCGATACATAATTGTTCAACACGTAGTTGAGGAGACCCATGAGCTCGTGGGGCGTCTAGCAACTCGTCGTGAATGTGTTGTAGTTTTAACTACTTGACTGATCACTGATAACGATATGCGATTGTTACCATGGGAATGCTTGACTTGAGAACTGTAGCTCGCGATAACTAGCTGGGAATCTCTCAGTTATGCTTACTAGGAGACATTACCTTTTGATCTGAGCTCTGATACAGCACTTCGCGACAGAACTAGCGACAACAACTAGCGGATCACAAGAAACACAATGAAACTAAACATTGCGCCTAACAAGCGGAAAGAATTTACTGTGATGTAAACTATCACTTAAGAAACACACTTATAATCATAATTTCCTGCTCAGCAGAGGCCAGATTCCTGCAGACCATCTGGGTTATGGGCCCAGTGCAAAAGCCTCTCAGTAAACTCTGCTTTCAGTACTCGAGCCATGACTTTCTATGACTTTGTTGCTAGCTTCTTGGGAGAATAACGTGGAACAATCGAGTGGAACCATATAGTTATTCCTGTTGTAGATGGAGACTATGAAATCACACACTGGATAGATGTCCGCCGATATACATCAACAATAGACACTATAGTCTATCTCTAGAAACAACTAGGAATAGTGCACACGTCCGTAGCGCTTCACAGCTTTTGGTCGACTACCCCCAAAGTTGTTTACCTCAACTGGTTTAATTCTAGGTCTTAATGACGTCACAAAGCTGTCTAGACAGTAGACAGTCTAGAAGCTATTTTTCTCTCTCCATTTTCCGACTTAATGTCAACAACTAACTGATTGTCCCTTTCATCTGGGAAATCCTCCCGGCACTTCAAAAGTCCCGCCGTCTGTAATCTAGAGAATAATTTCCCCACAAAACAAGATCTAGCCGACTTCTACCCAGACATTCCGTCTACAACTTCAAAGGTATGATTGCCGCCAGTAGACTTGTGGCGCGACAGTCCTTCCTCGATCAACAACACATCAAAGAATAACGGTTGCTTGCAGACGCACGGTGCGGCATATTTTCATCGATCGATACCTTCAAGTTTTTATTGTGACACACACACATATACATCCATACACACATACAGACATGCACACACACATATACATCCATACACACATACAGACATGCACACACACATATACATCCATACACACATACAGACATGCACACACACATACATCCACACATATAACTCTCTCATTGTGTCATTCTCTCCCTCTCTCCCACTCACTATTTCTTTCTCTCATGCTTATACGCACCCGCTCTCACATTCGCCATCACTTACACACACACACACGCACACATACTCACATATTCCCCCTCACTCAATCTCTTACTCACTTCCCACCTCCACTAACGCCCTCTCTCTCTCTCTCTCTCTCTCTCTCTCTCTCTCTCTCTCTCTCTCGTTCACCCTCTAAATCACACTAAATCACTCTTTTATTCGCACACACAGACAAGCAAACACATACACACACTAACTAACTCTCACTCATTTCACTCTCTCACTCACCCCCCCTCTCTCTCTCTCTCTCTCTCACACACACACACACACACACACACACACACACACACACACACACACACACACACACAACATTGCAATATGCACTGTTTATGTTTACAACTTTCATTTCACAATGTTTTTTCCCCCTCATGTGAATGTATCATGCGTAATATGCATTGTTTATGCTTACAAAATATTCATTTGACAATTTTATTTTCCCCTATGTTAATGTAACATGCACATTTGATGAATGAAAGATGAGTGATTGAAAGGGCCGAATGAAAAACGGGCCTGTGTGCCCAATTTGTTACCCTTTTAAAATAAAGTTTGTTCGTTCTTTCGTTCGTTCGTTCGTCTTACACACTCACTCGCTCTCACACTCACTCACTCGCGCACATACAAGTATACTCACAAATTATCTCTCACTCACGCTTCCTCACTCACTCAATCACTCACTCACTCACACACTCACTCACTCACTCTCTAACTCACACTCACTCACTCACTTTCTCACTCTATCACACAGACAGGCAGACACCAACACACCCACTCTCTCAGATTCACTCATTCTCTCACTCAATCTCTGACACATACGTCCGCACACACTCACTCACTTTTACACTCACTCGGGCACACGCGCATGCATACTCTCTCACTCTCTCTCTGTCTCATTCTAATTCTTCCATTCACACTCTTTCTCACTCACTCTCTTACCCACTCTCTCGCTCACACACATACAGTGAAGAATGATAGTGAAAAAAATGATACCAGTAGGTGACTTATGGAGGCATATAGTCTGTATGAAGTAAGTATTGACAGAGTTTTCGGTTGAATGTGTAGGGACTTATTGGAGTTTTCAGATCTGGTGGAAGGCTATTCCACAAGTGAGCACCAGAATATGTGAAACAAGTTTTGTATAAGTCCAATCTAAGCTTGGGAGCCTGTAATAGATTTAAGCGCTTACTGTTCATTGCCTCTGGGGTATTTTCAGATATAATTTTATTCACTAATTTGGCTTTGTCAAAAAGGAAGCGCTTTCAAAGCGATAGAAATCTTAGATGGCTGTATAATTTATTACTTTCAACGTGCTTTATGCTAGAAATTAGACGTATAGCGCTGTTTTGAAGCGAACACAATGGTTTCATGTTAGATTTAGGGCAACCATCCCAGACTGTGGAACAATAATCGAGAGGTGATTGGATATAGGATGCATAGAATATTTTTCGTGTGCTTTCATCCAAAAAGTGCGGAATGTTAGCAAGTTGGTAAACTTTTTGTGCTATTCTCTTGGTAAGGTAGTGAACATGAGAGCTCCAGTTTAAATGTCTGTCAATTAAAAGACCTAATGTTTTATGTTCATTTACATTAATTATAGGTAACGTGTCCACGTGGAGCTCGAGCGGTGTCCCAGTTATGGCTAGGGTCTGTAGTTTTTGTCTGGTCGTTATTAGCATGGATTTGGTTTTGTCGATGTTAATTAACATGCGGTTTTCATTGCTCCATCTACTAAGATTGTCAAGTTCGTTTTGTAAAGAGCTCTCTAAGTCACTAAGGCTCTCTTGAGTAGTGTAAATAGTGCAGTCGTCCGCAAATAGATCACACGAAGTATTGAGGTATAAAGGAAGATCGTTAATATACACCGCAAAAAGCAGCGGACCTAGTATTGAGCACTGAGGCACACCAATATTAAGTTGTGTGGATCTTGATAGACAGTTATTGAAGGACACTACTTGTTGTCTGTCAGATAAAAATGACGTAATTAGGTTCACCATATTGGTGCTAGTCTTCATGTGTTTTAATTTTCTAATTAAAATATCATGATCTACCATATCAAAGGCTTTTTTAAAGTCTACAAATACTGCTCAACCAATGTTGCCATTGTTGATAAAAAGATGCCAGTTATCGGTCATTTTTGTAAGGGCACTATGGCAAGAATATTTAGGTCGAAACCCAGATTGACTGTCAATTATTAGATTGTTGTTAATTAAATGAGGTAGTGTTATTTTATGCATGTGTTTTTCTAATAGTAAGGAAATAGGTCTATAATTACCCAAAACGCTATTATCAGTTGAGCCATTTTTCAGTAGAGGATAAACTTTAGCAACTTTAAAGGCAGATGAAAAGTAGTTTTTGGACAGGCACTGGTTATATATGAACGTTAAGGACTCACTAATAATTGGTGCAGCACACCGAAGAATTCTATTACTGATACCATCTAGGCCTTCTGAATTTGTTGCTTTGAGCTTTGAGAGATATTTATACACTTCTGCAACATACATCAAGGGAATCTCAGGGGAAATATTTCTAGAGCACTTCCCTTCACAGAATGATGACAGTGAGCTTAAATTAATACTGAGTCTGGTATTGAGGACTTTATATTCTCTATTTCTGATTGAAAGAAGTAACTGAAATCCTCGCATGTTATAGTGTTTGGTATTGCGGACTCTGAAGCGTGTTTCTTGTTGGTTAGCGAGTTAATAGCCTTCCATATATTTGTGTTATTTGATTTATCTACAATCAAATTTTTGAAATAATCTTTCTTTATCCTACGAATTTCATATTTAACTTTATTTCTTAGTCTGCGGTAATTGATAAAATCTTTATTTTTGTGTGCTGTATCTCGTTCTCTCATGATTTCGAGAACTTCGCTAGTGACCCATTGGGATTTATGTTAATTCTTGACTCGAACTTATTTGACTGGCACATGTTTATCAAATACATTGTAGACTTCTTTGTCCAGTAAGCTAGAGCATCATCCGGATCAGGAATTTGGTAAACATGTTCAAGGGCAGCATTTATTTAAGTCGTCTAAAAATACACTTTGGTTGAGAGCTTTAAAATTTCTAAATTTGATGCTTAAATGTTTATTTTTAGGAGTTTTGAACCCAATTTTCGACCATGTACAACATATTGGGTAATGGTCACTAATTGCACTAACAGGAACAGAACATTCGATAATATTAACTGGACAAGTAACATATATATGATCAATTATAGTTGGGGAGGTGTCTGTAACTCTTGTGGGACGATTTTTTAGTTGTTTGAAATTGTAAGATAGAATGATATCGTCCCATGCCTGGTTGGATTTAGTAATATCTATGGTAAAGTCATCTAATATCATGACTTCTCTACCTGCTGTAAACACCCTATCCATCATTGTAGTGGAACAGTCATATCAACTATACCCAGCACAAGGAGTCCGATATAGGTATCCAATGAGAAACGGTTTTTGGCTGACTGGCTTCACCTCTAACCAGACACATTCTATCTCTTCTGCCGGAACAGTTGAGATCATTGGAAATGTATACAGCAATACCTGTCTCTAATTTTTGATTTGCGTCTCTTCGAATTACTTTAAACCCCTTAAGAGAGATTTCAAAGTCGGTTATTTTGTCTTTGAGACGACTTTCTGTGTTTCCTAACACTTGGAACTGTTTGCACAGTATTAATGAAAGCTCAGGTAATTTATTGAGCAAATGATAGATGTTGAGATGGCCTATATGTATACCATCTTTGTTGAGCCACTGATCGTGGTTGGCGAACGTTACACAATGGAAAGATGATGTCGCTTGTGGTAGAGAAATTTCAGAGTTTTTGAAACTTTATTTAGTGGTAGTTAAGGCTATTAGAGGGGGTAGAAAAATGTCTGTGCTGGAGTAACATCATTAAAGCTTGGTGCAGGGCTGCAGCATTGTATTGCATTAGCTGTTGAAGTTGACGATTCCACTGATTGGAGTGTAGATTACCGTCCAATGAGGGCCACTGCTATGAGAGCTACTGGAAGTGCCTACATTGGAAGCAGGCATCGGGGGCACCGCAACATTGTTTAACGGTGTCCCCTTTGACATGCTAGATGGATACTGTTTTATGGGCAAGGGAAGAAACAAAGCACCATAGTTAGCAACATTGGGGTTGAAGCCTGGATTGCTGTTTACGGCATTGTATTCCTGGAGAATAGGCAAGGTTGGTGTGGGCAGAGATTGAGTGTTTTCTGAACACTGAGAGATGGCTACAGCCGGAGGTGAAGATCGGTTTACTCCTGTAACTGGTTCTAGTTGTTGTGTACGTTCAGGATATTTTATGTTCTTAGCTAGTATGCTAGTTCCTAGTGTGGAACAATGTAGTTGATCCCTATATAGTTTTTTTCTTGGGAGCCCCTGAACGTTCCTGGGGAATAATGTTGTATCCAGATGTTCAAATTAAAGTCTTGTCATTCTGGGTTTTGGTGTTGATGCATAGGGAGTTAATCAGTTGTTCAACATAACATTTACACGGACATACCCTAGACACAACTATAGCTAATCCATCTGTCACTCTATCATCATTCACATTGTGACAGTAAGTATACCACATTTACTATCAATATGAAAACGCAAGTACTTGTCCACACAAAATAAAAGACATGAACAGAATTATACTTCTGTTTATGACACACACACAAACAATAACATGGAGCAGGCTTACTTGCGGAAGATATTCTCTTATTATTTTGGTTACAGCCACCATTGTGGCAAGTCTTTGTATTAGTATCAATTTGTTACTGGTCAGTATGCTTTCATCGTTGTTTAATGCGCTCAGATTCAGGAGCCGTGTTCTTGGATTATATCTATCGCTGATTAGCAACTGAAAATGAACAGAACTCAAGGAAATGTACAAAGCAGTCATTCATAAATTAATGTACATCTTTAGTGATAACCATTGCAAAGAGTTCAAATACTAATGGTGTCTGTTGCAATCTGATTATATATCCGTCTTGCTTTACCACTGAGTCTACCAGATCCTCTGACCACCCCTTGCTGTTGCATTCTTTCTAAACGATCATAGTACTTCTGCATTAATAACATTCTCCCAGAGGGCCTTCACTACATCTGCCTTATCATGCATCAAATCACCCCTCAGTGATGTGGCACCAGTCAATCTGCTTGTTCACTGCCAACCACAACAGTGTCCTGGAGAAAAGATCCAGCGAGTGCTCACAACCTGCGACTCTGAATTGATGCATGCCAAACAGCACGAAGCATGCTAGTCTTCACCTTTGTCAGCATGCTTTGTGAATTAGTTACAATCACAACATGCGTATACAGTTTGTTCTCCAGCCAGCGGAAAGCTGCCTCCACCTCCATTCTCAGACTTGAGGTTGTAGTGTCATATTCTAAGCTTTCCTTTACTAAACATTGGCTATTTGCTTTTGCTATGAATCCCCGGGCACTTTTTTTGTCTCTTAGCACAGAGCCATCTATAATCTTCCTCTTAACAGCCTGTGGCCCTTGACTGCATCCAGGGAATCACGCCTGAGCTTGTCAGCAGCTATCTTGAGATATGACCTTGAATGCAACACCTTGAGTCTGTCTGCAATGGTCGGTAGTGCCAGGATGTATTGCATACAAACTATTGTCCCTTGTATACCCCAGAATCACCACCTTGGATGAATTCTGTATGCGCTCTAGTTTCACTAGCTCGAGACAGTGAGCATTCCTAGTCTATACTCTACCACTGAAATGATCAAGTGGTGAAAAAAAAGTGTGAATAGCATTTTCTGCTCCATGTCCCTTGCTGCCATAATCTTCAGTAAAGTAATCCCCTTCTGACATTTTGTAACCACCACTTCAACATTATCCATAAAGGACAGGCTTCTATCAAAAGTGATTCCCATGTGCTTCAGTCTGCTTTCTCTCTTCACATTTCTACCATTTATTGTGAGGCTTGGGAGGTCAGCTTTAACACTCCTATTGTCCAGAGAGCACCACAAGATAGATACCTTTTCTGGGTTAATGAGAGCATTCATCTGTGTGCACCAATCCATCACTTTGTCCAGTGTCACCTGTAGCTCCTGATGATTTATATTACGTTCCAGCTTAGACTACCAATATCTATCTTTACACTACAACAGGGGTGGTCATGCACCTAATTTTTTAAAAATTGTTGTTGTTAATTAAAGTAAATAAGCAAGCGTGCTACAGCTTCGACCACATCGTCGCTTCCCAGTAGGTGATATCGTGCTCAAATGTTTGCCTGGTTTAATGTTAAAAAAATAAAATAAAATAAACGTCTTGTAATAGTCTGACGAAACAGACTTATGTTGTGAGAAATCCTTCTCCTTTTCTGGACACACAATTTCAACGAGGCTCTCCAAACATCCCTTAACCATTTCATCATCTGAATATGGCTTCGATTTTTTTTTTTTTTTTTTGGTTGCTATACTGCATAACTGGCTTTTACATAGCATGTTGACTCTTAACCCGCTCTAGTAAATATCCTTTGTTGTGCAGAAATGTTTTTTTAAATAGTCATTTACTTGGTCTTGTCGAAATTGCCCTTTGTATTTATCAAACTTATTTGCATGTTTAGTCTCGTAGTGCCGTTTGATGTTATTCATATAACAAAAACCGACATCAAAATAATATTAATAATCTATATTAATCTTACCTTTCTAACTAATGTTCTCAGCCAATATTCAACCAATATTAATTCTTCCTTCAACAACATCCACTCAGAGAAATATCAGAAACAGAGAGTTTATATCTAATACCAAAAGGTCTTTTCACAAACTAAACCACCATGGTTCCTACAGTCTATGGTCCATAATATTCAAGTCACTGGAGCAGAACTAGCCAGGTTAATATGTTCCCAAGGTGCACATATTCATTCGGCTAAATGTTCCAGAATTGGGAGTAACCAGTGCAACATTCCTCAAGCGGTGAAATATACCTGATAATACAATTCCTCAGAAGTTATGAATATCCACAGGGCAGAAAAACTTCAGGAGTTATAAATGTCCATAGTTTAGACAAAGTTCAGACGTTATAAATATCCACAGGGCTGGTAAACTTGAAAAGTTATAAATATCCAAAGGGCATATAAACTTCAGGAGTTATACACATCCATAGAGCAGATAAACTTAAAGAGTCATAAATATCTATAACGACGCCAGTCAAGGATGCAAATTATCCATACATGATAAACAACGGGCTGTAATAAGTTTTAGGCGATGAAAAATATCCACGATGATACCGGTTTTCAAAATGTCCTCATAGATAAAGTTCAGGTTTTAAAAATGTCCAGGTGGAAACAATCCATGTTTTGTAAATGTCCAATTGGATAACTGCCAGGTTTAGACAATGTTCATAACTCTTCTCTTGAATTTAACAACTAGCAGTGAAGGGGGGACTCAGCCGGTGCATTTACTCGAGTAGTAGGTACATTGGTGTTGGCCAGGCCATACTCTTATATACATTGTTCAGTCACTCAATGGACTTTTGTAATGTTGAGGTTGCCTTAAACTTGGAGAGCAAATAATACTAAGAAAATTCTGCTCTTACAGCAATATGAAGGCGAATCCTTTTCATCCTGTGCCGATGAATCAGCACTCCACATGAGAGCTAGAGCATTTATACTATGCTTCATGTTCGGCTAAGGCACAGTCCACCATCCTGGAGTCCAAAGAACCCAACTGTATGCAATACGGAAAATACAGCTGGTCGCTAGAAAAGCATTTCTCAGACTCATTACAGTTCTCAATTCAATCCACCCACTCGATTTCTTTTAATGTACCTATCCTAGGCGCACTTTTAGCACGGAACATGACAGCTTGATGGGGATGGTGTCTCGGAAAGAGCCGGGGTGGAGAGAGAGAGAGAGAGAGAGAGAGAGAGAGAGAGAGAGAGAGAGAGAGAGAGAGAGAGGCAGTAGTGTTGCCATCTCCCGTCTTCTTGTCACCCACCAGATAGATGGTCACACGTGTTCTTATGTGTGGACGCAGTTTCCAACTCCTGTCAACTTCAAACGTCCCGGCGGCTTAAGTGTTAAGGTTGGAAAATTAGGCTTTGCCTCGAATTAACATTGTGACCTCTGAATACACAGTTTAATAGGGAATACAAGTGTCGTTGAACGGCATAAAATATTGGAAATATATCACAACGACTCATGATGTAGTGTTCTTTTGGTGATATGTACAATAAAGTTAACATTTATGTTCATTTGATCTAGCTCCGCGGGCCACAACATGACCCCCGGTGGGCCGCATGCGGCCCGCGGGCCTCGTGTTGGCCACCCCTGCACTACAACATCTATTAAAATCAAATGCGCTATCTCGTAACACCAAGATCACAATATACAAAACACTGATCAGACCAGTTGTACTGTATGGCTCTGAAACCTGGAGTACAACTAAAGGAGACGAAGCCTTATTACAAACCTTTGAGAACAAAGTCTTAAGACGCATCTTTGGGCCCATTAGGGATACACAAAGTGGAGAGTGGAAAAGTAGTAGTAACAAAGACATTTATGATCTGTTTAACCGGCAGATGAAAACACAGGTGATGCCTGGTACACATGGCACCGTTTATGATGATAACAACCGACCTATGACAACTGACAAAGGGGAGTCTTTAATTGCGCGATTTTTAAAACAGACAGATCAGCAAGATAGGGCTATTAGAGATAACATCAGAGAAGCCTTGTCATGGGTCACTAGGAAGGAGGACTGTGAGATTAAACTGGAGGCATTAGACGGGTACTGAAGCGGGCTAAAGACACAGCGTCAGATCCAGATGGGGTGAGATACTCCCATATGAGGAACATAAATGATGGGCACTTGGAGGAGATGGCTCGTTGTTTCAACCTAAGCATCAATACGGCGGAAATGCCCCACGATTGGCTGCATAGCTGCCTGGTCCCATTCCCAAAGCCAGGTAAGGATCACTCCAGATTTAATGGATATCGAATCATAACCCTGCAAAACACGTATAGCAAAGTCCTCGAAAAGATAATAGCACGCAGGCACCAGCAACATTTGGAAAGTCGTAATCTGCTTCCCCAAGGACTCGGGAGCTACCGGCCTGGAAAGGACACCTGGGCCAATGCTGCAACTTTTGCATTTGATGTCCACGAGGGCTTCCAGGATAAACAGGAGACAGTGGCGGTAGCTCTTGACCTGGAGGATGCGTATAACAGGGTTAGGTATGATCGGTTAATACACACACTGTTGGACATGGAGGTCTGCCCTTGCCTTGTTAGATGGGTTGCGGCAGTCCTTTATGAGCGTAAGGTTGCACAGCGCATGGGTACCTGGACTTCTGACCCCTGTACCATTACACCTGGGTTGCCGCAGAGATCTGCCTTATCCCCGGTGCTCTTTAATGTCTTCACCGGCAAAATCGCAGCTATTTAGACACCAGGTGTGGGTAGAATCTTGACATTTCAGATGATGTGCTGGTGTACTGATAGGGCAGAGACAGAGCCAGTTTGGCGAAAGACGTACAGGTGGCGGTAAACAAGGTGACGGAGTGGTGCAGGGACGCAGGGGCCATTTTAAACCCAGACAAGGCATCGGTTGTGTGGTACTCCCTTGATAACCGGATCGTCAAGGCAGACTTCCCAGGTATTATGTTGAATGGATGTCCTCTTAGTCGAGAAAGTAAACTGAAGTACCTGGGTATCACCTTTGACAGGTATTTGTCTTTTAAGGATCATGTGGAGGATTTGGTGGTGAAGGCTGGTAGGGGACTTAATGCATTGATGGCTATATCAGCAACCGGCGTAGACCAGATGATGCTGTACAGGCTCTTTCAGCAGTTAATAGTCTCTGTCATTGAGTATGGTATGGGGCTGCTGACAGTATCAAAAAGCCAGCTTGAAAGGTTGGAACGCATACAGAATGCTGCCATGCGGTTAATACTGGGGTGCACAAAGGACACACCAATTATATGCATGAGGCATATCCTGGCGCTACCTACAATGACGGATAGACATAGGATCCTTCAGGCCAAATGGTACCTGAGAGTTACCGAAGACAGGGATCACCCGCTGCATGCAGCCATTGATATGGTTAAGGGTCATAGACTAAGACGAGGCAGGTCCTGGATGGCACAGGCAGAACTTTCTATAAGTCAGGTGTGTGATCTACAGACCATCAATCGTGAAAAAAAGTGGGTTGAAGTTCCGGATGACATGACGGACTGGCACAATGTAATAACAACACTGGGTCGTGAGTGCAGAGAATGGACAGCGGGCCGCATTGAGTTTGAAGTGCAACAGCTGATCCAGAGCAACACACATCAAGGTGACATAGTCATCTACACCGATGGGTCAGTGGTGAGAAACAGACGTAGTGGCTGGGGCTTTATTGCAAAGGCTAATGGGCGAGTCTTGAAAAAGGAGTGCTCACCGTACATCAAAGATTTCCGACTCTTTGATCGGGATCCCGTGCTTACACCAAAACAAAACTTAGCGATCTTGCTCGACGTTTTTATTTCCTGTGAACCATTCGGTCAATGACCCTCACAACAACTTTTTCTGTCCTCTTTCTCATTCGATCAATGACCCTCACTCTGTCCTTACTCATCAGGGCGATGGCCTTCAGGATTTTGTGACAATATACTAAGATAATTGGCTACCGCTGCTCTAAATGTTAGTGTAATTACAATGTAACCCACACAAAATAAAACACAATAACACAAATCTGTAATGGAAACAAGAAATACTTCATAATTCACGGATGATGGCACAATGTAATAATAACACTGTGTCGTGAGTGCAGAGAATGAGCAGCGGGCCGCACTGAGTTTGAAGTGCAACAACTGATCCAGAGCAACACACATCAAGGTGACATAGTCATCTACACCGATGGTTCAGTGGTGAGAAACAGACGTAGTGGCTGGGGCTTTGTTGCAAAGGCTAATGGACGAGTTTTGAGAAAGGAGACCCTGGCATATGAGACTACACCCTCCAGCATGATAATGGAGGTGGAGGCAGTAACAGCGGCATTCCGGTGGCTAGAGGAGACTACTGCAACACACGTTGTATTCATTACGGATTCAAAGAATATGCTTAGCAAGGTGGAGAAAGGAATGTTTCGTGCGGAATGGCTCTCGTCGCTTCAGAGGTCACAGATTGTGAGAATTGTATGGATATGTTTCCCTGGCCATGCGGGTGTACGGGGGAATGAACAGGCTGATAGGCTAGCAGGGAATGCACCTCTTGGTGGTATCTTGCCTATACACAAGACGGAGGTGGTCGTGCGCTTGTGGGACCAGATGGAGAAGGCGGAGGAACAAATTGAGAACCCATATGTGAAAGAATGAGATTGCGGGGGATCGGCAGAGGTTCTGGAAGAATCTCAAAACTGAGAGGGAAAACCAGGGGAACTTTTAATTAGATAGCGGTGGGAACGATTAATAGTATGACTCTTCGCTGGCTGTTGAACGAGGGAACTGAAAACGTATGGGAATTCCTTAGTGCAGTGATGTCGGTTCTTAACTCAACTCAACTCAACTATGATCTGTTTAAGTCCCCGCTAATCACTGGTATCATGAAGGCTAATAGACTGCAATGGCTGGGGCATATAGGAAGAATGGAAGATAATAGGGAAACATAACTTGCTTACACTCAAGAAATAAATAACCGTAGACCCCGAGGTAGACCAAGAAGACAGTGGAGAGATAATACATGTACAGACCTACAAGCACTTGGAATCAACGACTGGCAAGAGAAGGTCAACCAGAGAGACGAATGGAGACGGATTGTATCTGCAGCAAAGAACCTTAATGGCTCGGAATGCTGAAGAAGAAGAAGAAGAAAGTCTTTGGCCCAGGATGGTTGTTTTTACCGACTATAATTCTTCTTCTTCTTCTTCTTCTTCTTCTTCTTCTTCTTCTTCTTCTTCTTCTTCTTCTTCTTCTTCTTCTTCTTCTTCTTCTTCTTCTTCTTCTTCTTCTTCTTCTTCTTCTTCTTCTTCTTCTTCTTCTTTTTCTTCTTCTTCTGCGTTCGTCCGGAGTGCTTTTTCAGATGTGATTGCGTTGTGTCTAGGTTAGGACCGAAACCATTAGGCCGACACATCCGGTTTCAGCGTGCATTTTTGACCAGCTTGCATTCCTGGGAGACTCTCACTGTAGTGCTGCCGTCCACATACCAGCTGGTCAAGTTGGACAAGTGGAATACTTCATGGTCAACACTCAAAGGAAGGCAGGGGCAGTGTATGGCATTTTCCGCCTTCCGGGGATGCTTCCATAATTGCAGAGACGCCCCAGAGCGCTCTAGTACTTGGCTCACCACAGTTATCATCACGTCCTGCACATAGCTGCTTAAATTCCTCTCTTCCATATATTGGGCAACGGGCCGCTTCCTCACAGACCAGGCCGGTCTGCAGACGGTATCCACTCAGCGAGTTTTCCATTTGGACATGTGCTTGCCGTTGTGCTTGGAAAGAGCTGTTCCGGGCACAATGGACATTCGGAAAGCTAACTAGTCAGAGCTGTTCCGAACATGAAGAGCATTCGGAAAACTAGATAGTCAGAGCTGTTCCAAGCACGAGGGACGTTCGGAAAACTAACTAGTCAGAGCTGTTCCGACATTCCGAAAACTAGCTAGTCACAGCTGTTCCTGGGACGATCGAAATTTCACTCGGACGTAATTGCGCAGTGCCAATTATTATTTTGCCACCCGTAGGCCGACACTTCCGTCTTCGGCAGTCGGCAGGACTCTTGAGGTCATTGGGACACGCAAGCCCCCCCCCCCCCCCACGCGACAAGGTGGAGCCACATCGGGGGAGGGGGGAGCTATAATTCAATTACTTTAATTTACTGTGCCCCATCACAATTCAAAACATAGTCCCATGACAGATGGGATGTAAAGTGCTAGGCCTTCACACATTCTAGGTTATCGTATGATGAGATAGGATGGCCAGTTCCATTCCTTGTTGCCTTTTTCTTTCCCAGAAAATTATATTCTACTCATAACCACTACCTTTAACTTTTCTTAAGTGAGGGAACTGCGTGGTCTCGAGGTCTGGTGTCCGTCTTGAGTGCTGGAGGTCCCGGGTTCAAGCCCCGTTGAGGGCCGGGATTTTTTCACGTGGTCTTCTAGTAATAACAATTAACCTGGTCGCTGGGTAGTGAGATCGGACGCCCGTGTGTATTCTTGCGCACGAAAAATTCCCTTGGCAGTTAGAAATCGAAAAGGAGTAGTCTAACGGCCCTACCCGGGCAAAATTTCGAGTTACAAATATACCCTAGTATTTCAGGATCCTCGCCGGTGCTACGGAGTTCGTGCACTGAGCTGAGATTCTCAAGACTCAGGCTTGAGTAGAACGAAACACTTATGAGTTACACCTGTGTGAAGTGATTTTGATCCGTCGACTAAACTAAACTAAACGTTCTTAGAGTTAAAAGTATTTGATTTTTCACGTCAAACACATGAACATTTGTCACGTAGATCACATACCGTTAGTAATTGCATGCTGTCCTCATCAAGGATTTGCTCATGACAATCTTCGGCATGGAAAACTAGTCTTTGCCCATTAAGTTGGACACGACTGCTGATGGTGCTGATTTTTTCAGCTATGTCGTTTCCTGCGACATAAAATGTCGCCTGTTTGGCGTTTGCAAAGTACTGAAGAGAAGAAAAAGGGTTTTAAAAATACAGGTGGGATTAATATTAGCAAAAACAATTAATACACATTCTCATGCTGAAGAGCAGATAATTAAAACATTGGCTATGAATCTCATTAGTGTGTGGTTGAGTTATTTGCTGGTTTTACAGATTTTAAGACCTAGTTTCTTCACCTTAAAATAGCAAAGAGCTGCTATTTATCACACGTCTAAAGGCAATTCTTCAGAGAAACCTCACATTGTCACTTTCTGGGTAGGACTAACAAAAACAACCAACAAGCCCTGTAATGACCATAAATATAATCAACCAACACATTGATACTTGAATATTGTTTTCAACTGATTGAGTTGTTTGTACACAATATCACAAGTGGTACCAGTAATATCAAATCAGGAAGAACTTCCACGGCAGATAATCAAAAATCTGGATGATCTCCGACTTCCATGGAAGTTTCGATAAAATGGTCATGATTTCCAAACAATAAGGCGATTATCAAAGCGGGGCAGAAGATCAGCACAGTATTAGTTACTCAAATGTTAAGGTTTTGTTGATCTCCTTTTTTATATTTATATTGAAAATTCACCATTTATTAAGAGTTTGTTTCGCAATATCAATACAGTTAATGAAAAGTTTCGTTTGAATAATATGATGTGTTTTAAAGAGCTGGGAAAAAATAAAGGCCTGAAGCTTGGGCAAGAAAAACCTGGGCATTGCACCACAACAACACACCTGCACACATGTCACTACTTATTTGTGGCTGTTTAGAAAAGCATGAGATTACTTGTTTCACTGCCATCATATCTCTTAATTTAGTTGATTTCAGACCACAGAAGAAATCAAAAAATTTTTAAGTGACATGCACGCTATCCAAGAAAACAATTTCCAGGACGCATTCAAAAACTGGAAAACTCACTGGAAGTAATGCATCAATAGTGGGTGTTGGGATGGATGTTTGAAGGTGACAAGCCTGACTTAAACGTAAGTTAGGCACACACAAAATTGTGTTCATCCAGTTTCCTATTTGAAGTGTCCTTGTATGAATGAATACAATTTGACACTATTGCGTCACGGTGTTCCCCAGGGTGGAGTCTTGTCCCCCACACTTTTTCTAATCTTCATCAATGAAAAAAGTCGCTTAAAAGTCGACAGGGTCGACTTCATCGCACCGGGTTTTATCCCATATGGCTCGGTCTCTTTCCGCAGCGCGGAAAGCGTCGCACAAAGCACGAACTCCGTAGCTTTTAGCGACGACCCACAGGAGTCTCCGAAACATTTAACTTGTAAACCGAAGGATGCGGCCCGGACAGCTGGCCCATTCATCAATGATCTTGTTGCTAGTCTACCGGATGGAATTAAAGTGACAATGTACGCTGATGACCTGGTTTTGTGGAGCACAAATGAACATGCGTCAGTGGCCACAATATTGCTAAAGAGAGCTGTAGATACATTTGTTGCATGGATGGATAGATGGTGTGTCAGCATAAACACTGACAAGTGCAGCGCCACTCTATTTATGCTCTCTCCGAAACAAAAGGCAGGGATCATCCAGATAAATGGAACACCTCTAAGAGACTATAGATAACCAACATACCTTGGTGTAACATTCGATGACAGGCTGACATGGCGAAAACACATTTTAAAAAAGCAGTAGCAAAAGCCAGAAGGAAAATATCCATCCTGAGAAAACTAAGTGGAACCACATGGGGAGCCAGTGGGAAAATACTTAGCAAAGTTTACCAACAGAGCATACGACCACACCTGGAATACGGGTCAACTGCATGGTGTTCGGCATCAAATACCACACTACAAGAGCTGGACAAGGTGCAAAATCAAGCACTTAGAGTCACCACAGGAGGGATGAGATCAACCCCGATAGTAGCAAATGAGAAAATGGGGAGGCCACAAGCACTGAGAGAACGCAGAGAAACAAAAACACTAATACAAGCAGAAAAGTTCCTCAGCTTGCCAGGCCACCCTATGAAGAACAGATTTGAAAACTTAGCTATTTGGCGGCTGAAAAGAAGTAGTTTTATCCACCAGGCCAAGCGACTCTGGAGAGAAACCACCGAGCTTCCCACAGTTGGTATCCCCCTGACAACTATTCCAGAGCGAACCCCATGGAAAGATGAACCTAGAGTACCTAGACTATCGCTACTATCTATACAAAAGTGAGAGAATTATTTGACAAGGAAGAACAGAACAGTGTACTGCGCAGAACAGCCACTCTCAGCTTCCTTGATGAAGAATACCCACAGGATCTCTGGAACCGAGTCTACACAGATGAGTCAGCACAAAATGCTGTTCGAAATGGAGGAGCGGGAGTGTACATAAAATACCTAAATAATACTAGGGATACGGCGAGAGTTCCAACAGGAAGGTACTGCCATAACTATGATGCTGAAATTGAGGCAATCAAGATAGCAACAGAGAAATTACTAAATACCAGCCATGGTAGACAACCTGTGGTGATATTGACACATGCAAATTCAGTAATAGAGGCGTTCCTGTCTGGGAAATTTTCAGTTCTAAGGACACTACTTTCTGAACTTAGCATTTAGCATAAGGTCACCATACAGTGGATACCGACCCACTGTGGAGTACGCGGAAACGACAGAGCTGATCAATTGGAGCAAAAGAAGAACAGCCTGATGTGCCCATTACATATCACCAAAAGAAAAGAATGATCAAATCAGTCAGAAGGTCACCAAACCTTACTCAAGACGACAACCACATTATGGACATTCCAGAAGAGGTCATTATTCTGCGCCTCAGAACAGGGCACAATAGATTACGCAACTACATGTATACACAATTCAAGATTGGTGAAACAGCCATGTGCACATATGGTCTGGCGTCGAAGACAGCAGAGCACATACTCCAGGATACTCCAGGAACTACAACATATCCAGGCGAACCTTCTGGCCTAGAGACACAACAGTGGAAGATAGACTCTATGGACCGTTGAGTGAACTAAAAATGACTGTTAGATTCATACAAGAGACAACATTGCAGTTATAGACATATTTCAGGCGAACGAAAGAAGAAGAAACAGGTGACATACCTCACTGTATTTTCTGTGTAAATGTTTAACAAATATGGAGAGAAATGGTAACCATGTCTTACTCCCCCTATAGTGTGTTTTTTGTTGTTGTTGCCTCAATATAAAATTCAATATCTCAGTAACCAATTGAGGGAAAATGATGAGATTTAGTATATAACCTTATAATTATGTCCACCAAACAAAAAAATTTTTGTTCTGGAGATTGTACAGCAGATTTCAATGTTTGGTTATATGCGGTATATATTTTTTTGTCCCCGCACTCATTCCATCATTTTAAGAGTATTACCGTTTCAACAAGACACACCCCCAAATTTTTGAAATTTGTCTGCGCGGTTTTGCTTTTGGCAGACTGAGGGAATTTATATGGGGTAGGTTCAGAGGTGTCGTCAAACTGTGGGTTCTTTCGTGAAACGTGATTATATAAATAAACTAGCTGGCTCGGCCCGGCTCCTGGCGGGGATCTATCTATCTATCTATCTATCTATCTATCTATCTATCTATCTATCTATCTATTTATCTATTATCTATCTATCTATCTATCTATCTATCTATCTATCTATCTATCTATCTATCTATCTATCTATCTATCTATCTATCTATCTATCTATCTATCTATCTATCTATCTATCTATCTATCTATCTATCTATCTATCTATCTATCTATCTATCTATCTATCTATCTATCTATCTATCTATCTATCTATCTATCTATCTAGTTGGTAGTCATTACATACCCATGAGACATCATCAGTACCCATTTAATTGTAATCCAGAATGGTTGCACCTCACACGGTATAGCCCAGCTACACTTCGTCAAGCACTTATAATGTCGCTATACCAACAACCAACACAACCTGGTATTTACTAGCAACTTAGGACAAAGCTACACCGGATCTCGGTACAAGAAAGAGCCTCTCCTTAAACGTTTATCTGCATATTTGGTTATAACTTGATCTAGTAACGTATTAGGTTATAAGTTATTACAAACATTGACTGGTTTTGACTTTATATTAATTGATAGTACTTAGCTGTATAGTTTTTATAATAATTCTAATTGTGTTTTCACGGTGAGTGAGGGGGTCTTCACTGCTCTTCCTTACGGATCTGTGTACGTATTTTTGTATATTTATAGAGATATTACTGTTTCTCTGTACTTTAGAGTGTGTTTTTGTAATAAGGGACGTAAGTTGTATTCACTTTGTGTGTGTGTGTTTTGCTTTTAAACTTGTGATTACGCATTGTTGAAATGTCTAATAAGTACGAACACTGGCTCAGGAATAATGGGCTCAGAATCGGGCATGTAAACATATGCCATCTATTAGGGAAGCTGCCCGAACTATCACTTATACTTAATCAAAATTTTCACATGTTTGGCGTTAGCGAAAGTCGATTAAATGGCAACATCTCAGATGATGACATCGCTATCAGAGGTTTTAAAACCATTAGAAGAGATCCCTATCAGAAACAAGAGACGGGTATTGCAGTTTATATTTCCAACTCGCTTAACGCCCACCGCAGGCTAGACTTTGAAACCTGTGAGATTGAGTGTGTATGGATAGAGGTTAAACTTCAAAATTGCATACCGCTAGTAGTTGGCTATCTTTATCGAAACCCCAGTGCAGGAAATATCTGGTATGAAAAATTCACCGCTATGATAGATGTAGTCTTTAGTAATGCTAGGGAAATAATATTGCTAGGTGACTTCAACATAGACGCTAACAAATCAAACAAAACATGGGAAAACATAATAGAGTCATATAATTTCCAACAGTTAGTCAAACAAGCCACTAGAATCACTAAATCATCTGCAACACTTATAGATCATATTTATACTACGTGTGCTGATAACATCACAGAATGTAGTGTACCTATCAATGCAATGAGCGATCACTATCCAGTATGTTGCACGTGGTCGAAAAGGGGCACCAAAACTCCCAAACACAAACATATAAGCATAAAATATAGAAATTACAAAAATTTCAATCGAGACGTCTTCTTACAAGATTTGGTCAACTCATCTCTAGATTATGTTTACCAACTTCCTGACCCAGACGATGCTCTGGACCACTGGCTAAAGACCTTTCTAAGTATATTTGATAAACATGTTCCATTTAAGGAAGTTCGTGTTAAACATCACACAAAGCCCCCGTGGATCACACAGGAGGTAGTTGAACTTATGAGAGATCGCGACAGGGCTCACAAAAATAGAGATCTAACTATGTACCGTAGTCTGAGAAACAAAGTTCAATATGTTATTCGGAAGGAAAAGAAAAACTATTTTAAGAACATAGTAATAGATAAAACCAACACTAAAGATATATGGAAAGCAATTAATACCTTGACAAACAAACACAAATCATCACAATCATTACCATCAAATCAGGTTACATGTGATCAATTCAGTAGATACTTTCAGTCCGACATAAACCAACTGAAGGCTGCAATACCAGATGCGCCCCATGACATATCTTTATTATCAGCATTCTGTGAGAACAAATGCTATGGACACATTTCCTCCAACATACCGCTAATGACGACAACTGAAGTATTTACTCATCTCCGTAATCTAAAAAACAATAACTCATCAGGACTAGATGGAATTAGTAGTCGGATCCTTCGCCATGCTGCACCGGCGATCTGCGAGTCACTAACTTTTATATATAATCAATGTCTAACCAGAGGTCACTTCTCATCAGCCTTTAAAATCGCTAAAGTGTATCCTCATTTAAAAGCTGGTCCTCTAGACGATCGTCTCATGAGTAATTATAGACCAATTTCCATATTATCCTCATTATCCAAACCGCTAGAAAAGCACATCCACAAAACAACACTAGATCACTTAGTTCGCCATAAACTGATAGTTGACAGTCAGTCAGGATTTCGGCCAAAATATTCTTTCCATACGGCACTAACAAACATGATAGAAAACTGGCATCAAAATATTAACAACAATACTCTATGTGGAGCGGTGTTTATAGACTTTAGGAAAGCATTCGATATGATAGATCATACTATTATAATTAAAAAACTAGAAACAATGAAAGTAAGTTTTAATATAGTGACATTAATAAAAATCATTCTTATTAGACAGAAAGCAAGTAGTATCACACAATAAAGTTTTATCTCAAGCCATTACCATTAATATTGGAGTACCTCAGGGGTCTATTCTTGGCCCTCTATTATTTGCCATTTATATAAATGATCTTCCATTAAATCTGTCGTCGTCCTGCGATCTATTTGCTGATGACTGCACAGTATATACAAACGCTGTTGATCGTAATGTGCTAGAATTATCCTTGCAACAGGAAATAAATATTGTAGTTAACTGGAGTCATGCAAACTGCATGCAAATTAACATTACTAAAACAAAGTCTATGTTAAAAGGAACCAGGCAAAGACTTCACACTCTAAACTCGCAGAGAACTCTTCAGCTGCACATTGGCAGCACGCCTGTAGAAAGTGTCACCGAGCACAAGACACTGGGTGTTATCATAGATCAAAATCTAACTTTTAACTCACATGTTCATGCTCTAGTTAAACAAATAGCCAAAAAAGTATACCAACTTGCCAAAATTAAAAATTTCCTTGACGAAAACACAAGAAAGATATTCTATACTTCTCATATACAAACACATATTGATTACTGCTCCACAGTCTGGGATGGATGCTCCAAATCAATAACAAAACGCCTATATTCACTCCAGAAAAGGGCAGTGCGTTTAATTAATGGTGAAAAGCTTACCGACAATTCTAACCTATATAAACGTCTCCGGTTACTGCCACACCACAAGCGCCTGCTTTTTAATAAAACCAAACTAATTCACAAAATCCTATTTCAAAATGCTCCAAGCTACCTTTGGCCATTGTTTAAATATAACGCTAGACATAGCGAACGACTAAATATACTTCATGTCCCTAAACCTAGGATAGACTTATATAAAACAAGCTTAGCATACTCTGCCGCTCAGTTGTGGAACAATCTTCCACAAGAAATCAAAGACACCACCAATCATGATACATACATTCGCAACCTGTTTGAACACTACCTTAGTACAGACTACATACCCCCATAACAAACAACACAAAAAAGACAATAATGGTAACTTATCTCAAACGACAACTAGCCAAAAAAACATTCCCTTATGTATGGCACGTTACACCCTCCTTAGGTATTTATAATGCCCATGTTAAACACTGCTTCAGTGAGTCATTTGTTATTGATTATTTTTCATGCGTTTTAATGTTCTTTTGTTGTCAAAAGTTGCTTCATAAGTGATGTTGAATGAAAGAATGTATGAGAGGAAATAGAGAAGAAGGGCAGAATGTCAGACGGGCCTGCGTGCCCAATTCTTAACCCTTTGAAAATAAAGACTTATTATCTATCTATCTATCTATCTATCTATCTATCTATCTATCTATCTATCTATCTATCTATCTATCTATCTATCTATCTATCTATCTATCTATCTATCTGTCTGTCTGTCTGTCTGTCTGTCTGTCTGTCTGTCTATCTATCTATCTATCTATCTATCTATCTATCTATCTATCTATCTATCTATCTATCTATCTATCTATCTATCTATCTATCTATCTATCTATCTATCTATCTATCTAACTATCTATCTATCTATCCAAGCCTTGTTTATGTTTACAACATTCATTTCACAATGTTTATTTTTTTTCCTATGCAAATGTATAATGCTCTTGATGAATGAAAGACGAGTGATTGGAAGGGCCGAATGTAAGACGGGCCTACGCGCCCAATTTGTGACCCTAATAAAGTTGATTTGATTTGATTTGATTTCTATCTATCTATCTATCTATCTATCTATCTATCTATCTATCTATCTATCTATCTATCTATCTATCTATCTATCTATCTATCTATCTATCTATCTATCTATCTATCTATCTAGCTAGCTATCTATCTATCTATCTATCTATCTATCTATCTATCTATCTATCTATCTATCTATCTATCTATCTATCTATCTATCTATCTATCTATCTATCTATCTATCTATCTATCTATCTATCTATCTATCTATCTATCTATCTAAGCCTTGTTTATGTTTACAACATTCATTTCACAATGTTTATCTTTTTTTCCCCTATGTAAATGTATAATGCTCTTGATGAATGAAAGACGTGTGATTGGAAGGGCCGAATGTAAGACGGGCCTACGCGCCCAATTTGTGACCCTAATAAAGTTGATTTGATTTGATTTGATTTCTATCTATCTATCTATCTATCTATCTATCTATCTATCTATCTATCTATCTATCTATCTATCTATCTATCTATCTATCTATCTATCTATCTATCTATCTATCTATCTATCTAGCTAGCTAGCTAGCTAGCTAGCTATCTATCTAATCTATCTACATGCCTGCCTGCCTGCCTGCCTGCTGGCCGACCGACCGACCTACCGATATCTATCTATCTATCTATCTATCTATCTATCTATCTATCTATCTATCTATCTATCTATCTATCTATCTATCTATCTAGCTAGCTAGCTAGCTAGCTATCTATCTAATCTATCTACCTGCCTGCCTGCTGGCCGACCGACCAACCGACCGACCTACCGATATCTATCTATCTATCTATCTATCTATCTATCTATCTATCTATCTATCTATCTATCTATCTATCTATCTATCTATCTATCTATCTATCTATCTATCTATCTATCTATCTATCTATCTAATCTACCTACCTGTCTGCCTACCTGCCTGCCTGCCTGCCTGCTGGCCGACCGACCGACCGACCGACCTACCCAGGCCATCTCAACATCTATCATTTGCTCAATAAATTACCTGAGCTTTCGGTAATACTGTGAAAACAATTCCATGTGTTTAGAATCACAGAAAGTCGTCTCAACGACAAAATATCCGACTCTGAAATCACTCTTAAGGGGTTTAAAGTAATTCGAAGAGACGCAAATAAAAAATTAGAGACAGGTATTGCTGTATACATTTCCAATTCTCTCAACTGTTACCGTAGAAGTGATCTCGAGTCAGTAGAGATAGAATGTGTTTGGTTAGAGGTGAAGCCAGCCAGCCAACAGCCGTTTCTCAAAATACCCCAGAGTATCTTCTGCCGCTGATTCAATCTAATGCAATGAACAGCAAGCGCCTAAATTTGTTACATGTCTCAAAGCCTAGATTGGACCTATACAAAACATGTTTTGCCTATTCTGGTGCTCACTTATGGAATGATCTGCCTCCAGATCTGAAAACTCCAATGAGTCCCTACACATTTAACAGAAAACTCTTTCAATACTTAATCCATACCGACTATATGCCACCATAATTCATTTACTGGTATAATTGTTCAGTATAATTGTTCATTATAATTGTTTAGCTATAATTGATCACTATATATGTGTGTGCGTGTGGGAGCGAGAGAGAGAGAGAGAGAGAGAGAGAGAGAGAGAGAGAGAGAGAGAGAGGGAGGGTGGGAGGGAGAAAGAGAGAGAAAGAGAAAGTGGGTGTCAGAGAGAGGGAGAGAGTGAATGCGTGTGTGCGCACGTGCATGCGTGTGTGTGGAGAGAGTGATTGAGCGAGAAATGGTGGGGGAGTGTGTCAGTGCATGCATTCGTACGTGTATGTGTGAGAGTGAGTGAGGGAGTGCGTGCGTGCATGCGTTCATGTGTACGTGTATGTGTGAGAGAGTGTGATTGAGAGAGTGAGTGTGTGTGTGTGTGTGTAGGATTGTGTGTTAGAGAGAGAGACAGTGGGAGAGTTGATGTGTTAGTGTGTGTGTGTGTGTGTGAGCGCGCGCATGCGTGTGAGTGTGTGTATATGAAAGAATACAGAGAGAGAGAGAGAGAGAGAGCTGAGCAGATGCATGTCATGTAACACGCATGTTATGTAACACGCGAATCCATATGTTTGTGTATTCTCATCTGTCATATTATCAGTTAAATACCATTTGATTTTATCATGCATAATATAAACTCATGTTCATTACTGTTGTTTGAGTGAGAGAGTCAGTGAGTGTGAATGAGAGACAGAACGAGTGAGCGTGAGAGTGAAAGAATGAGCGGGAGAGTGAATGTGTGTGTGTGTGTGTGTGTGTGAGAGAGAGAGAGAGAGAGAGAGAGAGAGAGAGAGAGAGAGAGAGAGAGAGAGAGAGAGCATCACTATTTTTACGTCACATACATTTTATGTACACATTTTTCTCCATGTTTAACATTTTTATGAGACTGCTCATGACAAGTGTCAGTGTATGTGTGTGAGTAAAGTGTGGGAGTTTTTTCATACTAGTTTCAATACTAACGTGAGACATTTTTATGTGTCTAGATGTGAGGAAGGGTGACTTTATGTGGAGGATGTGTGTGAGTGTGGGGATAAGTGTGGGTGGGGGTGTGTGGGTGGGGGTATGCGTTTGGATGGGTTGGGGTGTGTGGGTTTTGGTGGGTAGTGATATTTGTGGGTGTTGGTGGGATGTGTGGATGGATGTGTGGGGGTGAAAGTAGGGGTGTTGGAATGGGTATGGTGGATGTGTGTATGGGTGGAGGATATGTGTATGGGACGGATGCGGGGGATGTGTGTTTATGTGGGTGGAGATGTGTGGATGGTTTGAGGAAGTATGTGTGGGAGGTGGGGTTGTGTGGATAGGGGATTGTGTTGGGTGGATTGGGGATGCAAGGGCGGGTGGGGAGAAGTGTATCGTGTGTGGGTTTGAGATATGTGTGCGGTGTGTTTGTGGGGGATGTGTGTATGATGTGTGGGTGGAGGGTATGTTTGTGGTGGTATGGGTGGAGGATAGTGTGTGGTGTTGGGGATGTGTGTGATGGGTGCGGGGAATGTGCGTATGGGTGGGGTATATGTGTGGGTGAGTAGGGGATTGTGGTGGTTGAGGGAAGTATGCTGGGGTGTGTGTGTGGATGGGGAATGTGTGGGTGGGGGTGTGTGAGTGGCTTAGGGATGTGTAGGTGGGTAAGGGAGTTGTATGTGTCGGGGTGGGATGTGTGAGTGGGTGGAGGATGTGTGTGGGTAGGGGTATTGTGATCGAGAGATGTTTGGTTGGGGGTGGGTGGGGGGGGGTGTGAGTGCGTAGTGGAGGATGTATGCGTGAGTGAGTGTTTGGTGGACGGGTAGGGAATGCGTGTGTGGGTGGGGAGAGGTGTGTGGTGTGTTGGTTGGGGATATTGTGTGAGTGAGGTATGCGTGTGGGTGGGGGATTTTTGTGGTATGTGAGTGGGGGTATGTGGGGTGGATGGGTAAGGGTATCTGTGTGGGTGTGGGTGGGAATATTGTGTGGTATCTGGGTGGGGGATATGCGTGTGGTGTGTAAGTGGGGATGTGTTGGTGAGGGATATGTGTATGTGTGGTGCGTGGGTTGGGAATAGTGCGTGGTAGGGGGTGTATGTGATGTGCGGGTGGGGGATTGCGTGGTGGGGGTTTAGTTTAAGGCATGTGTGGTTGGGTGGAAGTTGTATGTGTGGGTGTTGGGGTGTGTGTGTGTGGATTGGGGATGTATGGGTGGTTAGGGAGGTGGGTGGGGGGGGGGGGTAGGGACATGTCAGTTGGTGGGGATGTGTATGTATGGTTTGGGGATGTGTGAGTGAATGTGCGATGTGTGGGTTGGTGGGGGATTGTGTGCATGGGTGGGGAATATGTTGTCGATGGAGATGTGGCTAAGGGATGGGTGGTTTGAGGTGTGGGTGGGGAGAGGATGTGTGGGTTAAGATGTGGATGGGCGTGGGATGTGTGGGTTGGTGGGGGAATGTTTGTGGGTGGCGAGTGTGTTTTGGTTGGGGGATCAGGTGAGGGCAGTGTGTGTGGGTGGGGGATGTGCGGGAGGGGGATGGGTCGGTTGGTGGGGTATGTATGTGTCCATTGGTGTGCGTGTGTGTGGGTAGGTGGGGGTGTTTATGTGTCCCTTGGTGCGCGTGTGTGTGGGTAGGTGGTGTTGTGTGGGTGGGTTATGTATGGATAGGTGGGAGATGGGCTTCATAACATGGTAATTAGCCTTGTTTATGTTTACAACATTCATTTCACAATGTTTATTTCTCTTCCTATGTAAATGTATAATGCTCTTGATGAACGAAAGACGAGTGATTGAAAGGGCCGAATGTAAGACGGGCCTGCGCGCCCAATTTGTGACCCTAATAAAGTTGATTTGATTTGATTTTGATTTATCTATCTATCTATCTATCTATCTATCTATCTATCTATCTATCTATCTATCTATCTATCTATCTATCTATCTATCTATCTATCTATCTATCTATCTATCTGTCTATCTATCTATCTATCTATCTATCTAATCTACCTACCTGCCTGCCTGCCTGCCTGCCGGCCTGCCGGACGGCCGGCCGACCGACCGACCGACCGACCCACCGACCAACCGACCGACCGACCGACCGACCGACCCACCGACCGACCGACCGACCGACCGACTCACCCATCCAGTCAGGCAGCCAGCCAGCCATCCACCCACCCACCCACCTACCGTTCTGCCTACCTACCTACCTACCTACCTTTCTGTCTGTCTGTCTGTCTGTCTGTCTGTCTGTCTGTCTGTCTGTCTGTCTGTCTGTCTGTCTGTCTGTCCGCGCTATTAAATATTGATAAAAGTTACTGGAAAAAACGTCAGGACCATGTGTTGAAAGAGGAAGAGGACTATTGGAGAAAGGATGGATTGAATTTTATGCAACCGAGAGCAATCATCAACCTACTGGAATCGTCCGACACAGATTAAGGTCTGAGCAGATCGCAGAACTTAATCTACGTACACACTCACTGGGATATTTTGCTCCAACTATTCAGACGAATTGCAGGCCCTAAACATTACAGCATCAGCATCAGCTGAAGAAACAAGAAGGCAATGAAAAATAAGGTAAGAAATATATTCCTTCTACTTTCCTGTTAATTTCCAAATTATTTACCCCGTGCCTCTGTAAATTCCCTGTCTTTACTAATACTACACATTGCACCCCTCTCGGGATTCTCCGTGGTGAAGTGGTCAAGCCGTCTGACTCGGGCTCCGAAGTTGTATGTTCGATTCCGGGCCGCGTCCTTCATTTCCCTGGAGCTACGGAGTTCGTGCTTTGTGCGACGATTTCCGCGCTGCGGAAAGAAACTGAGCCATATGGGATAAACACCCGGTGCAATGCAGCCGACCCTGTCGATTTTAAGCTAATTCTTTCATTGCACACACTCTCATACGAATCCGGATACGCCTTTGTGTGTCAACAGAATTGACATGTATCACATTACCGTAAAAATAACTTCGTTAGCGAGAAATCAGTAGTTGTTCAGCAAAAGATCAAAGGAATATCGCCGCTTTCAATGATTTAAGTTGTTTTTGGACCATTCAAAGACATATTCCTTGGGTGGGGGTAAATATAAGATGGCTGGAAAAATTTCATAACGATGCAACAGACAGTTTTCAAAATAATTGATCGTGAATGACGGCATTAATTTCCGGACAGACTATAGCACCTTAAACAAGTTATGTGTTTCACCAGGTACCCTGAACTGCTTGTAGTTCGTTATATATCAATTAAGCAGATCAACCAAGCTGGATCCCCTATGTCTCTCTTGATGTTTCATAATTTCCTTTTGAGCAGCCAAAGGTCTGTTCGTAGTCTACGAAACAAGTATGAAGACCTACATTGTACTCTCTGCATCCACTACTTATATACTGAACCAGCCCTGATCACACTCAATTGATATACATAATATGCCGGTTATGTGACGAAGGGGTTACGAATGAAATGCATAATGCCACATAACGTGTTCAAATCATAGCTGCAAGCAATATGGAAGCAGACCGTCACGTCTTAGTTTCCATACAGTGCTATGAATGTCGGTCGTTCAGAAAGTAATGGCAAAGTACTGAACGTAAACTTGCCCAGGACTCACAAACAGCCTGCCAGCCCAGTAGTAACCACATCACTCATTAAGTGCCAATGGTTATGAATGTGAGTCCAGCTATGATGTAATCAAGAAACATTCAGAGGGCATCAAACAATGCAACTACACACACAGAACTTGATTCATTTAATGAATATACATTCACCAAGACGTGTCTCTAAATTCCACCACATATACTAAGATAGTTGGCTACCGCTGCTCTAAATGTTAGTGTAATTACAATGTAACCCACACAAAATAATACACAATAACACAAATCTGTAATGGAAACAAGAAATACTTCATAATTCACGGATGATGGCACAATGTAATAATAACACTGAGTTTGAAGTGCAACAGCTGATCTAGAGCAACACACCTCAAGGTGACATAGTCATCTACACAGATTTGTCGGTAGTGAGAAACAGACGTAGTGGCTGGGTCTTTATTGCAAAGGCTAATGGACGAGTCTTGAGAAAGGAGACCCTGGCATATGAGACTACACCCTCCAGCATGAGAATGGAGGTGGAGGCAGTAACAGCAGCATTCCGGTGGCTAGAGGAGACTACTGCAACACACGTTGTGTTCATTACGGATTCAAAGAATATGCTTAGCAAGGTGGAGAAAGGAATGTCTTCGTGCGGAATGGCTCTCGTCGCTTTAGTGGTCACAGATCGTGAGAATTGTATTGATATTTTTCCCTGGCCATGCGGGTGTACGGGGGAATGAACAGGCTGATAGGCTAGCAGGGAATGCACCTCTTGGTGGCAGATTGCCTATGGACAAGGGGGAGGTGGTCGTGCGCTTTTGGGACCAGGTGGAGAAGGCGGAGGAACAGATTGAGAATGTGCAGAGTGCAGTGATATCGGTTCTTAACTCAGCTCAAGTCTCCTTAAAGGGGTCTGTCTTCTAAATGGTAAGAAAGAAAATTGCATATCCCTTATAGGACGTTGCACAGGAAAATATACGGACTCACACGTGAACAGCAAAACAGTGCAACAAAGCACAAGCAAAAACTCACGCTAAAAAGCTCAAATTGGCCAATTTGTGCCTGTAAGGTCGAATAAAGCATATCCCTGTCCAAGAAAGCACCAAATGGCACGACGACCCGAAATATAGATGATCGACTGGTGCCTGTCTGCGAAGGGCCAGGATTTCTAGATGATCGATTGGTGCCTGTCTGCAAAGGGCCAGGATTTTTTCCGCCTTGAAACCTGCTGAATTGTGTACTTATGTTGAAAATTAATTGCAGAAAATGATCAAACTATTATAATACATTATTTAAAACAGACATAATTGTATGGGCTGTGAACTAAAAAATATAGTGAAATTCATACAAGAGACAACATTGCAGTTATAGCCAAATTTCAAGCGCATGAAAGAAGAAGTAGACTATTCTATGTTTGGTGCTCGAATTAGCACATACAGACTGGCTCAGATAATACTTAGGTTGGCCATGTTTCCTTCACGTTTTAGGTATTCCATTGTCAAAGATGTCCAGAGGGGATGAGGTTTGGTACAGAGCCTGGCTAGTTGAGAATAGGGTATTGAAGTAAGAATTAGCTCTGCTGGTGAGAATAGTGTAGAGGGTTGGGAGATGGGGGAAATGTCCAATAGTGGGATCTTCCAGTGGGATGCCTACTGGGGTTCTGCACTCTGTCTATTGGTCTTTACTTGTCTTAACCTGATTCAGATTGAGGTGATGAGCCACTCTGATCCATGACAGAGTTTAGTTCCCTGATAAATCTCTGAGCAAGGCAGTAGGCCTACATTCAGCTAGTAGGGATTAGTATCAGGCGGCCTTCACCAGATGTGGTCTCTCTCTCTCTCTCTCTCTCTCTCTCTCTCTCTCTCTCTCTCTAACAGGTTCCCCTACGTCTATGAGGAAGCTCTACACTGAGTTTGATCGAGGTCAACTCTCATTAAGAAGAACATCAAATTAACATTCACTTTATTTTATAAGATGAATAAATACTCAGAAGAAAGTACAGTCAGCAATGTTTATGCTAGACCTAGGATCCAGAGGGCCCATACGAAACTGGCTCAGTTAGCAAAACATTATAAACGATTCATTTGCAATAGGGATTCACCCAGATTGGGTGATAGTCGTTTCTTCACCACATACCACTGAGCACTAGTGAATCGAAAAGAACATTGACATGGCGTTCTCGTGGAATAATTTAGTACAGTGAAGAAGTACTTTAGAACCGTTTGTGTGTGACAATCTATAAAAATGGATTAGAACAAACGTGAGACCTGTGACATTGAAACCTAGTTTTCACGGTTGCTGATGAAGTCTAATCGCCGCAACGTTCTGTATGTGTCTTAACTCTGTTATGTAAAGCTGCACTACTTTGTGTCATTTTATATTGTTTACACTCTGGTTTCGAGGCACGTTAGACTGTTGTGATGTCGCCATCATCTCAGCTGGTCAAGATAGAACGATCAACGACATCGCGGTCGGCCCTCAAGGGAAGGCAGGGGCAGACCATGGGCATTCCCTCGCTATCCAAGGAGGCTTCCATAATTGTAGAGCCGGCACATATTGCTCTGAGACTGGGCTCACCCGAGGAGTTGCCACGTCCTGCTCATGGCTGCTTTAGTTCCTCACTTCCATGTGTTGGGCGTCTCGCTTGCCACTGATCGCTCAAGCACACACCAGGAGCGGTCAGATTGCGAGCGACATCCTATCGGTAAGCTTGTTCTTTTGACTTCGGACCACGCAATAGGTTCGCTCGCCGTGCGTTCCATTTCTCGTCATTGAGACGTTCTTCCACTTTTGTCTACACTCTCTATGAGTTAGATTCAGACAGTTTTTGTAACCATTCCTTCGACTGGGGCACTTTTCTGACTTTTAGTACTCGCTCACGAGGTAGGCTACATGTGCTGCCGGCTCAGCACCTTACCTTCGTGCAACAGTGAACGAGAAACGGCATGGCCCTCTCATCCGGGAATCTCTCATATCCCCCAGCTGAGAGCCTTCGAACATGTATCAGACCTGAGCATGTAGCTTGCTCAGTATCACGCCTCTATTTTTCGGTAGGTGGGTATCGGCCCGGCTCTCAGATCAGAGGGTTTGTGGCTTAGGGCGTTCAGCCACAGCCCTCGACAGGGAGCCTTAAGAGTTTTGTCCGGACCAAGAACTTCTGCCTTCGTGCACCTGATTTAAATTTTTGACTCCTCTCCTCGGTCTACCTGCAGAGCAGCAGGTTGTGTCGCTCTTAGTCTGGTCCCTATCCCATAAGCTGTCCAATATGTAGTTTTTCACCCATCGGCAAGCAAATGGGGTCGATGGGACACGCCAGCTCCCCCACTACGTGAAGGTGGAGACACATCGGGGGAGTGAAAGGTTCAGAAAGTACAGTTTATCTCATGAGTTCCTGCTCCCTGAATCTCTTGCAATAGAAACATCTCCATATGCATCTTTATTTCCCCCATATGGTTTACGATGTCGTAAAGAGTCTGGATTGACATAGCGAACCCCCCCCCCCCCCCCGAAAGTGTCTTCACCTTGTAGCGGTGGCGGGCTTGGGTGTCCCAATGACCTCAAGAGTCATGCCGACAGATACACAACTACATGTCCGTCAGGCACACAACCTGCTGCTCTGCAGGTAGACTGAGGATAGCAGTCAAACTTTTAAATCAGGCACATAAATCCCAAAACGTGGTCCAGACACTTACACTAAGGCCTCCATCTGAGAAATGTAGCTGAACGCCTCTAAGCTACTACTCTTGGATGCGAGAGCCGGCCCGATACTCACCTACCGTAAAGAGAAGGTGAGATGCTGAGCACGCTACATGCTTAGTTCAGATATTAGATCGAAGGCTCTCAGCTGGGGGATAGGAGGGATCCCAGGATCAGAGGGCCTGGCCCTACTCGCTCACCGATGCACGGAGGTAAGATGCTGAGCCGGCAGAACATTGTAGTCTGCCTCGTGAGCTAGTACTAAAGGTAGAAAAAGGGTCTCAGTCGCACGAGATGGTTACGAAGAATATATCTAAACTCATAGAGAGTGTAGACAGGTGGAAAAACGTCTCGTAAACACGAAATGGAACGCCTTGCTGGTGAATCCATTGAGTGGAAGTCCGAACCGAAAACTTACCTAGTGGATGTCAAGGTTATTTTGCCGACCAGCGGAATCAAGGACAGACGGGGGCTGTTGTTGAGAGAAAAAAGGGGAAACTACTGGTGACATTGGTTGAGCCAGGGGAGAGAAGATTTCCGAAATGGATAATCTGCCCCTGGAACCATCTGATGTATTGACATCAAAGGAACGTCACCAAAACAACCCAAGGCTCTTTGACAAAAACATGACTTGATTAGAGTAGTGTAGACAAGGCAGTTGACCTGAGTAGAAGTGTTTCTGCACCGCTGTTGGAATTAAGAGAGCATCTACAGTGTTGATTTAATTAAAGATTAAGTAACATGTGTCTTTATGGCAAATGGTAGATACCATCCAGGAGTGATGCGGTGTTGCATAAGGTATTAAATATAATGTATTTAGGCCTAATTAATATAGGCAGTAGCCTTGTTAAAACTAATGAAGGGATAATTAGCTCTGCTAGTTGAGAATAGGGTATTGAAGTAAGAATTAGCTCTGCTGGTGAGAATAGTGTAGAGGGTTGGGAGATGGGGGAAATGTCCAATAGTGGGATCTTCCAGTGGGATGCCTACTGGGGTTCTGCACTCTGTCTATTGGTCTTTACTTGTCTTAACCTGATTCAGATTGAAGTGATGAGCCACTCTGATCCATGACAGAGTTTAGTTCCCTGATAAATCTCTGAGCAAGGCAGTAGGCCTACATTCAGCTAGTAGGGATTAGTATCAGGCGGCCTTCACCAGATGTGGTCTCTCTCTCTCTCTCTCTCTCTCTCTCTCTCTCTCTCTCTCTCTCTCTCTCTCTCTAACAGGTTCCCCTACGTCTATGAGGAAGCTCTACACTGAGTTTGATCGAGGTCAACTCTCATTAAGAAGAACATCAAATTAACATTCACTTTATTTTATAAGATGAATAAATACTCAGAAGAAAGTACAGTCAGCAATGTTTATGCTAGACCTAGGATCCAGAGGGCCCATACGAAACTGGCTCAGTTAGCAAAACATTATAAACGATTCATTTGCAATAGGGATTCACCCAGATTGGGTGATAGTCGTTTCTTCACCACATACCACTGAGCACTAGTGAATCGAAAAGAACATTGACATGGCGTTCTCGTGGAATAATTTAGCACAGTGAAGAAGTACTTTAGAACCGTTTGTGTGTGACAATCTATAAAAATGGATTAGAACAAATGTGAGACCTGTGACATTGAAACCTAGTTTTCACGGTACGGAGATCCGTACTTATCTGAGTTATAAGGACCTTAGTCTTTATAGTGAGTGACAGATCCATGATTAAGGTTATACAATAACTATTTTCGGAGGATCATGCATCTAGTCGACCCAGTGGATCCCGGAGAAAGTCAACGTCTGGAAGAAGAGACGCATCAATGGGTGAGGTGTTCTTATGCTAAGCTATTATGCTGTGGCGTACCCTTGCTATGATGATCATCTGACTTGGCTCATGATCTGTTGCTCTGAATCTACAGACACACTAGAATTCGTCATACATTCTACACATTACACACACACACTTCTCACACACATACTCTTTGCTTTAAAAAATTATTTTGTATTTATTTGTTAAAGCTAGAGTTGTTGAGTATGTTGTGTTGGCGAAGAGTGAGAGGGGGCATAATCTAGGGGTGAGTGAGAGTAAGAAAGAGGTGTCGACAGAGTGAAGGAGTTTTGTGGACGAATTCTAGTGGTTTCTCTAGGACAATAATATTGGGGTAATAAAAATGTGGGTGTTGATTCCCCTCACTCCAGGGACGGAACTAAAGTAATAAAGGATTACTACGACATTTATTGGGGGTTCGTAAACGTGATCTTTGGACAGTGGGACCTCTCGCAAACGTGATCTTTGGACAGCGGGATCTCTCGTAAACGTGATCTTTGGACAGTGGGATCTCTCGTAAACGGGATCTTTTGACAGCGGGATCTCTTGTAGGCGGGATCTTTTGACAGCGGGATCTCCGGACAACGGGGTCTTTAGACACGGGATCTTTAGTTAATGGACGGAGATATTGTTAGAGAGAGAATCCAGCTAGAGTGAATGTTGATAGGGGTTAAGACAAATATCTTACCTGTTCACACTTCACACGTCTGCATAAGTCTGGGGTCCTGATTCTGCTCTTGTCACTGAGTGATTGTGTTGTATTGTGCTGTGTGTTATTAAATATATAGTTTAACTGTAATTGTTCATTACCGATATATTTCTCTTGGAGATAATCTACACTCTATCTGCTGACTTACCTCTCTGAAAAATGGCCACTCCTAAACTAACTACGGCAGAACTAATGGTAAAGGGGGAAGAAATGGGTTTGTCGGGTTCTGCACTAACAGATTACGTACAGGAGGTGGAGAGGGAGTTTCGTCAAGCAGAAAGGGAAGATCGAAAGGCCTAGTTGGAATTGAGAAGGATGGAGTTAGAACAAGCAGCTAAGAAATTGGAAGCAGAACAAGCTGCTAGGCAATTGGAAGCAGAACAAGCTGCTAAGAAATTGGAAGCAGAGCAAGCCATGAGAAGGTTGGAAATTGAAGCTGAGCAGGCAGCTAAGAAACTTGAAGCTGAGCAGGCAGCTAGGAAACTTGAAGTTGAGGAAGCTGCTAGGAAACGGGAAGCGGAGCAAGAGGCTCAGAAAATGGAGCACGAGTGCCGGATGAGGGAACTCGAGTTGAAGAGGCAATCTAATGGGGAAACTGAGGGAGCAGTTGGAGGTTCCTCCATCCCAGGCTCAACCCCAGCAGGTGGACATAGTTACCATGCTATCTAGCGATCTACGAGGAGGACAAAGAGAAGATTGACCAGTACCTTCAACGCTTCGAGGCTATGTCGGTAGCGATGGGTCTGGAGCGTGACAAATGGAATCTTTAGCTATTCCAGGGAGTACGCGGGACCGGCTACGAGGATTATTTCCGCCTGCCACCAGGATATGAGAACAATTATCAACGAATTGAAGACGGCTCTGCTGAAACGATTCGAGTTTACGTCACATACCTACCGAAAAAAATTTCGAGCAGCAAAACGAGAACCGGGGGAGTTGTTTTGCCGCCTACAGTTTGCGTCTAAAATCCTATCTCCATAAGTGGATGGATTTGGCTGGGTTCGCACATGATTATGAGAGTCTGGAAGAGCTCATGGTGGTCGACCAGCTGAAGAAGCAAATGTCGAAACCTCTCAGGACATTCATGGGAGAACAAGGAGCGGAACGTATTGACCTCGTGACAAAATTAGCAGAACGGTTCGTCGAGGTACACGGGAGGGCAGGGAAAAACCTTTCCACCAACACCAAAAGTCAGGAGAGACAGGACAGGAAGAAAGCCAAAAACTCAGGAACCAAAAAGGGGGAACCTTATGTAAAAACTTCAGAGGATAGTTCAGAAAAGACGAAGGAGGGAAGCAAGTGCACCTCGAGCTCTACACCAAAACGACCGTGGTCGGAGAAGTGGTGTTCAATTTGTAAGTTACCCTCTCACAATACGAGGGACTGCAAATCGAAGGCCACGAACCCTTACTTCGCAGCATGTCAAGTGACGTCCAAGGAGGTTGTCACTGAAAATGCCAAGGTCAACAAGGAATCTCGCCATCAGGAGAGCTCACTCAAGTCTAGCACTAGAAAATCTATGACAAGGAAATGGTGCAAAAACTGCAAGTCAAACACGCACAATGCTATTGACTGCAGGGGAAAGTCAGGAGACTCTCATTTCGTCGTGTGCCCAGTGGAACCTAAGGTGGAGCCCATCGAACAGGTCGAGGCCGAGGAAGAGACTTCAGACCAGGAAAAACCACCTGTAGTGGAATTGGTAGAGGTTAACGGTCGTCAAGTGGAGTGTTTGTACGACACAGAACTGGACGGGGAGGCCGTGATTTCTGCGGATCTGGTACATCCAGAACAGTTCACAGGTGAGACCATGGAGATACAGCCTGCACAGAAGAGTGCTGTGGCCATGAAGTTGCCCATTGCCAAAGTGAAGATTCGGTCAAGATATGTCACCGGCACAATCAAGGCCGCGGTATTGACCGATCCCATTTTCCCCGTAATCCCCGGTTGCCGGTATGTCTTTCTGGGAATGCCCAGGGAGCAAATCCATATGAGAGCAATACAGACTCTCTCTCAGACGAGAACGGATGAGGCAGAAGCAAATGTGACTAACCCACTGCCGGGGGAGCTACGAACTGCCCAGAGTGAGGATGCCATTCTACGCCCTTGCTACAAAAAGCTGCAGAAAAGTGCTGATCCACCCAAACGGGGGCAGTACTACATGAAGAATAGGATACTCTACAGGAGAGCTGGAAGGGGAGACAACCTATACGGTCAGTTGGTGGTCTCGAAGGCTCACCGTTCCCAAATTCTTCATATGGGGCATACCATCTCCTTTAGTGGGCATGTGGGTATTGGCGCCACCATACAACGAATTTCCTGCCATTACTATTGGCCGGGAATGACAGATGATGTGCGTCGGTGTGTGAAGTCATGCCCTGAGTGCCAGAGGGTGGCACCGAAACACTGGACAGCACCGGTGGTCTTGGGTGAGATGCCCATCATGAACTCTCCTTTCGAGAGGGTAGCCATCGATATCGTGGGTCCACTTCCTAGGACTGGAAAGAGGAACATGCATATACTCACAATGGTGAATTGCTGTACAATGTGGGGTGAAGCCATACCGTTGACCACGATTTACTCGAAACGAGTGGCGGACGCACTGATGGAGACCTTTACAAGATTAGGTTTCCCGGATCAAATTCTGACGGACAATGGGTCCCAGTTTTGTGGAAAACTCATGGAAGAGGTATTTAGGGTGTTCCACTCTAACCACATACATACCAGCCCTTACCACCCTCAAGCCAATGGACAAGTAGAGCGTTTCAACGGCACGTTGATGACAATGCTCAGGAAACTGGCACAGGAAAAACCTGATAGGTGGGATGAATATATCCCTGCGGCACTTTTTGCCTATCGGGAAGTTCCTCATGGCTCAACAGGACTACCACCCGCTACTTTGCTGTTTGTTCGTCCAATCAAAAGACCGTTGGAAGCCATGTTGAGTAGTTGGACTGAAGAGGGGACGTCAGAAGAAGTGATCTCTTCTTACAAATATGTGGAGGAACTGAAAGAAAAACTCCACAAGGGATGGACTCTGGCGAATCAAAACTTGAAAAAGGTCAGAAAAAGACATGCGGCTTACTACAACCGTAGGTCTAAAGACAGATCTCTAGAGATGGGAGAGAAAGTTTTGTTGCTACTCCAAACGGGAAACAACAAACTGGAGATAGGTTGGCAAGGACCATTTCCCATGGAAAGGGTGATATCCAGAACCGACTATCAGATCCGGATCCGGGGAAAGTCGAAGATTTTCCATATCAATCTCCTGAGGAAATACGAGGAGAGACCCGGAGACAAAGCAGCTCACCTCATGGAAATGGCAGTTGCAGTGGAGACTGAAGTGGGAACCAACGAGGGTAGGGAATATCCCCTGGTACACCAGGAAACCTATAGGGATGTGCAATTGAACCCTGATCTGACTTCCCAGGAGAAAGAAAAGATAACCCAGGTTCTCGAGTCTGATAAGGAGATACTGACTGATAAACCAGGACGAACGAGGTTGGTGGAGTTCGAGATGACTTTGACAACTCAAGAATTTGTTCGCCAAAAGGTTTACCCAGTGCCATTCTCTAAAGAAAAGGCCCTGGAGGAGGAAATAAAAAACTGTTGGAGGGTGACGTGATTGCGCCATCCACATCCCCATACAATGCGGGGGGGGGAGATGTTACGAAAACCAAGTGGAGTATATACCCGGGAAGGAAAATGTTGAAGCGGACTTCTTGTCAAGACACCCAGCTCCTGAAGAAGAGGAATGAATCATCTGGATTGAACTTACAGTGAAAAAGAGTGAGATGGACTACTCTCTTAAGAGGGGGCCTATGTCGTGAAAATCACTGTAGATTAACAATCAGATGATACAGATAATACAGACAGTCTGATTCACAGCTGCAGTTGTTTACAACGAGTGGTCGGGAGATGAAACAGCACCACCGGCCTTGAGAATTCTTGGGTAGACAGAAAATATGTCAAGGTTATTTTGCCGACCAGCGGAATCAAGGACAGACGGGGACTGTTGTTGAGAAAAAAAATGGGAAACTACTTGTGACATTGGTTGAGCCAGGGGAGAGAAGATTTCTGAAATGGATAATCTGCCCCTGGAACCATCTGATGTATTGTCATCAAAGGAACGTCACCAAAACAACCCAAGGCTCTTTGACAAAAACATGACTTGATTACAGTAGTGTAGACAAGGCAGTTGACCTGAGTTGAAGTGTTTCTGTACTGCTGTTGGAATTGAGAAAGCATCTACAGTGTTGATTTAATTAAAGATTAAGTAACATGTGTCTTTATGGCAAATGGTACATGCCATCCAGGAGTGATGCGGTGTTGCATAAGGTATTAAATATCATGTATTTAGGCCTAATTATATATATATATATATATATATATATATATATATATATATATATATATATAAGTGATGATTAGCTCTGCTAGTTGAGAATAGGGTAGTGAAGTAAAAATTAGCTCTCCTGGTGAGAATAGTGTAGTGGGTTGGGAGATGGGGGAAATGTCCAATAGTGGGATCTTCCAGTGGGATGCCTACTGGGGTTCTGCACTCTGTCTATTGGTCTTTCCTTGTCTTAATCTGATTCAGATTGAGGTGATGAGCCACTCTCATCCATGACAGAGTTTAGTTCCCTGATAAATCTCTGAGCATGGCAGTAGGCCTACATTCAGCTAGTAGGGATTAGTATCAGGCGGCCTTCACCAGATGTGGTCTCTCTCTCTCTCTCTAACAGGTTCCCCTACGTCTATGAGGAAGCTCTACACTGAGTTTGATCGAAGTCAACTCTCATTAAGAAGAACATCAAATTAACATTCACTTTATTTTATAAGATGAATAAATACTCAGAAGAAAGTACAATCAGCACTGTTTATGCAAGGCCTAGGATCCAGAGGGTCCATACGAAACTGACTCAGTTGAGCAAAACATTATAAACGATTCATTTGCAATAGGGATTCACCCAGGTTGGGTGATACACGTTTCTTCACCACATACCACTGAATACTAGTGAATAGAAAAGAACATTGACATGGCGTTCTCGGGGAATAATTTAGTACAGTGAAGAAGTACTTTAGAACCGTTTGTGTGTGACAATCTATAAAAATGGATTAGAACAAATGTGAGACCTGTGACATTGAAACCTAGTTTTCACGGTACGGAGATCCGTACTTATCTGAGTTATAGGGACCTTAGTCTTTATAGTGAGTGACAGATCCATGATTAAGGTTATACAATAACTATTTTCGGAGGATCATGCATCTAGTCGACCCAGTGGATCCCGGAGAAAGTCAACGTCTGGAAGAAGAGACGCATCAATGGGTGAGGTGTTCTTATGCTAAGCTATTATGCTGTGGCGTACCCTTGCTATGATGATCATCTGACTTGGCTCATGATCTGCTGCTCTGAATCTACAGACACACTAGAATTCGTCATACATTCTACACATTACACACACACACTTCTCACACACATACTCTTTGCTTTAATAAATTATGTTTTATTTATTTGTTAAAGCTAGAGTTGTTGAGTATGTTGTGTTGGCGAAGAGTGAGAGGGGGCATGATCTAGGGGTGAGTGAGAGTAAGAAAGAGGTGTCGACAGACTGAAGGAGTTTTGTGGACGGATTCTAGTGGTTTCTCTAGGACAATAATATTGGGGTAATAAAAATGTGGGTGTTGATTCCCTCACTCCAAGGACGACACTAAAGTAATAAAGGATTACTACGACACGGCCCAAGGGCGCCTAACCTAGACACATTGCAATAACATCTGGACAAAAACACTCTGGATGAACGCAGAAGAAGAGGAAGACATAGCGAAATCTGTCACCTCACCTTCTGGTTGGAAAGCGCCTACTTATACGTCTCATGGTAGAATCTCACGTCTACTTGGTATACACGGTCTCCTTAAAATAAAATAGACATGTTTATCAATGTTTGTTTGGTATGAAAAAAATCAATGTGAGTGTTTCATTATATGTGTACAGAGACAATGCAGCCTTAATTAACATTACAATAAAATTATAATCATCTCAGTAAGGTTTATATATACAACCATAACACAACCAAACATAACAGTTCCGGTCAAGATGGCGACGGACGGTCGTGTTGTTTTGTGATCGTTAACTATTTTGCGTAGGAGATGGATTTTTTCATCTCTTGCGTGTAATTTGTGTGCCAGGAGTTTCTACTCAAGATCTGCATCGATGCTACGGAGTTTCGTGCATCGATCGAAGCAATTCTTGAGTGAATTTCTCGCAGCGTGTGTGGTTTTCAAAATGGCGGAACAACGTGTGTTCTCCGGGCGGAGGACAAGGCAACGTGGAAACCGGTCAGGCCGCAAGCGGCAAGGTAAGCATGGTGGTTTAAGGCATTTTAGACTCAAGTGTGACCGTCTGGTCCTCAGAATATCCGTATTCTATATTGGAACTGCGCCAGCGTAAAACAACGGGGCCCGATTCTAGAAAACCTGTGTTAAAGGAATGACATTGTAGTGCTCCATGAGACAAGACTGGGTGATCAGCTACTCCGAATTGCCGGCTTCAATTGTTTCTACAACAGACGACATCTGTGAATGGCGATTCTCATCCGCGACAGTATGGTGGCGTCAGAGCTAGACATGTCCCGTTGGGACAGTGACGACATACAAATACAGGCGGTAAGATTTCAATCCTGACTACCATTCGTGTTGGTTAATATGTATGCCCGTAACGCAAGTATGGATTCTCAGAAGTGGCAATGCTTAAGTGGCATATTAGATCACGAGAGAAATGTTATTTTCTGTGGCGAATTCAACGCTAAAAGCAGATCGTTGGGAAACATGTCCTCCAACACACAAGGGGAGAAGCTCGAGACTGCACTTGAAACCATTGACCTGGTTTGTATCAACAGTCGCTGTGTCACTAGGACAGCAAACCGCCCAGGAGATGAGGACAGTGCTATTGATCTGGTGCTTGTTTCTCCTTCACTCACTACAGTGTGTAGATGGGGTGTCCTAGGGCACCACGGCAGCGACCACCACCCTTGCAGCATATTGGTGGAGAAAAGCAGAACCAGGCAGCACAAGTAAACGGTCAAGACTTTCCAGTATGACAGTACAGGGCAAGATGGGTGAGTAAAATAAGACGTGACAAGCTCAGAAAGCTTCACGGCAGAAGAAAAAAAAACTGGGAGCAGCCACCTTCGTGGAATTTCGAGATGGAGAAGGTCTGGGTGGATAAGCGTAGTGCTGTAATGAGATGGCAAAATGCCAAGAAGAACAGAGCTGGCCTTCCTAGTCCCTGCATGCACGTAGAAAGAGAGATGCACACAAAAGTAAGCTATTTCAAGAAACTGGTCAAGGTGGTAAAAGTGAAAAATGGGCAGAGGTATGTCAAAGCGTAAGTACAGACAAGTCACTGAAATTGTTCTGGGGACTACATAAAAGCATCAGTTTGGTAGTCAAGAATAAGAGCATATCTGACTCCCAATGTGCTGACTTCATCTGGCAGAGGACTGACGAGGACAAGGGCAAACTCCTCTTTGAACGCTATCTAGAGCAGAGCAACCAGATAGACATGGGAGGCCGAAATCTTGCCAAGGAGGTCACCTCAGACAGGTGCAAGGCCCACAACATTTCGGATGAAGACACAGTGACATTGAAAGAAATCAAGGATGTGCTTCGACGATCAAAAAAACAGCGCTCCAGGGCCAGATGTCATAAGATACGACGACATAAATAGGTGTACCGACAACTAGCTAGAGAAACTAGCAGACAGGTACAACAACAGTATAGGGAGTGCTAGCATCAAGGAGGAGTGGTTACACAGCTATCCGATTCCCTTGCCGAAGCCTGGCAAAGACCACACAAAAATTCAGGGATATCGAGTTATAACCATGCAGAATACAATAGGCAAGCTGCTGGAGAAGTTATTTGCCAGGAAAATATCAAGCCAGCTAGAGGGGCAAAGTGTTTTTCCATCTACCCTGTGTGGGTACCGTCCAAAAAGAGAAACCTGGATCAACACAACAGTTTTTACCCATGATGTTTATGAAGGTTTCCACTTAGGCATTGAAACCTTTGCTGCAGCGATTGATCTTGAGGACGCGTACAACAGAGTACCATTTGATTTTTTAAGGCTTCAACTTCTTGAACTCAATATAAGTCCATTTCTCCTTAGTTGAATCTCTGCCAACGGAAAGTAGTTTTTAGATGTGGCAGATGGGCTTCGGAACCAACAGCAATATATCCTGGCCTACCACAAGGATCACCATTATCTCCGGTACTGTTCAACGCCAGTAGTATGGGATGTTGTAATGGGGTAGTATTTTAGGACTTTAGTCCTTCGTCTGACATCATTTTTTACTATATAAAATGTCTAGCACCTACGCTCTGACGTCATATTTTACGACCACATTTTCAAAAAATTGGCGGGAAATTTCTTATGTCTGGTTGTCCTGGTGACTACTTCCGATTGTCACTTCCGGTCCATGGGTACTCCCGACCAACCTCCCCGCCCACAGGTACCTCCGCCGGCCGCCTCGACTTCCCCCGATCGCTTTCGAGACCATTCAAAGACATTAGGACTTTAGTCCTTCGTCTGACATCATTTTTTACTATATAAAAAGTCTAGCACCTACGCTCTGACGTTATATTTTACGACCACATTTTCAAAAAATTGGCGGGAAATTTCTTGGGTCTGGTTGTTCTGGTGACTACTTCCGATTGTCACTTCCGGTCCGTGGGTACTCCCGACCGACCACCCCGCCCACAGGTACCTCCGCCGGCCGCCTCGACTTCCCCCGATCGCTTCCGAGACCATTCAAAGACAACGAGACAAGCCCCGGTCATGTGGAATACTTATATAAGTAGACCAAATAGTCGCCGGTTCGAGTCCCAGTGTGCTTGTGTGTGTGTGTGTGTGTGTGTGTGTGTGTGTGTGTGTGTGTGTGTGTGTGTGTAGGGGTAGGCCAATGTGTGAGGGCGCGAGGGAATAGGCCCCTACCCCGGATATTATCATTTGCTCTCCGTGGAGGAGAGCCATCAAAATGCACATTGAAATGTGAATAAGTGATGCTCAGGTGAGGACTTTGGATAGCCCAAAAGGAGTAATTGGTAATACTACTCTTTGATCTGAGCAAAAAATAAAAAGACCCAAAAGATAGCTTCGGGATATTCAGCTTTAGAAAAAAAGTCTGAAGCCAGAAATTGGTAAATAAATCTATATATGGGTATATTGCCACAGTTAATAATCACGTAATACCATATAGATAGTGATTAATTCTAGAGAGCATACTACTAGAGACCAGTCTCAACAGCAGACATTTAATTAACTTAACATAATCAGTCAAAGCTCCAAATTAGTCATTAAAATAATAATTCCTTAATTTTAGGCCGGTTATTTCCCTTTGCGTATTTTGGAAATATTTGTGTCCCCTTGATAGTGACAAAACATGTGGCGTGTCACCTGCGCTTATTGTAATAACCCAGTAACCGATTAACGCACGATAGTGAACTTTTGAATATAGTGGTTTTAAATGGCGCTGAATCGCGTGAGCACATCACAAAATGTATAAACAAATAATCTGAGGCACTTTGCTTGGGTGCCAATGAAGTAATCTCATGAAAAAGCTGTGTAAATGGTAACACAAAATGACAATTTATGTCAGAAACTATACATCTCGAAAGGCAAAACCTGTCGGTATATGTGGATGGGATGATGTAATGGGGTAGTATTTTAGGACTTTAGTCCTTCGTCTGACATCATTTTTTACTATATGCATGTATGTGTAAATGGTAACACAAAATGACAATTTATGTCAGAAACTATACATCTCGAAAGGCAAAACCTGTCGGTATATGTGGATGGAATCTTGTAATGGGGTAGTATTTTAGGACTTTAGTCCTTCGTCTGACATCATTTTTTACTATATAAAATGTCTAGCACCTACGCTCTGACGTCATATTTTACGACCACATTTTCAAAAAATTGGCGGGAAATTTCTTCGGTCTGATTGTCCTGGTGACTACTTCCGATTGTCACTTCCGGTCCATGGGTACTCCCGACCGACCACCCCGCCCACAGGTACCTCCGCCGGCCGCCTCGACTTCCCCCGATCGCTTCCGAGACCATTCAAAGACAACGAGACAAGCCCCGGTCATGTGGAATACTTATATAAGTAGACCAAATAGTCGCCGGTTCGAGTCCCAGTGTGTGTGTGTGTGTGTGTGTGTGTGTGTGTGTGTGTGTGTGTGTGTGTGTGTGTGTGTGTGTGTGTGTAGGGGTGGGCCAATGTGTGAGGGCGCGAGGGAATAGGCCCCTACCCCGGATATTATCCTTTGCTCTCCGCGGAGGAGAGCCATCAAAATGCACATTGAAATGTGAATAAGTGATGCTCAGGTGAGGTCTTTGGATAGCCCAAAAGGAGTAATTGGTAATTATTTTTTTTAAACCTTTATTGAGTGTTAAGAAACATTTGCATTTGTATTGTTCGTGTTGTTACAGAGCGTTGCATGTGGAAGTGTAGGTGACATATGCGCAAATTTTTACAACATTTATTTCAACATTTTTACATTTGAAATGAGGGATAACGAAAAGTGAGCACAAACAACAACAAGACGATAGTATACCATTATTTTTCCTCCGCCACCCTCTCACCTGTCAGCTCCAACCCCACCAATACCATCATCACCACTTGGTAATGAGGAAAATGGCAGTAAACTTGTTAGAGCCAACCCGTGAAGGCAGCAGTAGCATCAAAACCAACAGTGTCTAAAAGGTGGGGGGGAAAGGGGTGGGGGGTGGGGGGTTGTCAAGAGGTATACTAGTTTACAATGCAGAAAGGTAGTTGTTGCATTTGTATTGTTCGTGTTGTTACATGCGTACTGTGTGTTCAGTATTTGTGTGCGTGTATTTACGGATCGTTGCGTCCGGGCGTGTAGGTGACATATGTGTAATATTACAACAATTAATTCATTTGCATATTTACATGTCAAAGGGGTGGGGGAGGGTAACCCAAAATGTATTTATTACCGTGCTTGTTTCCCCTGTCACCACCATCTCCAGCCGGTTCCAAAGCCACCAATACCATCGCCACCTTTTCAGTAATGATGGCAGTGGCAGCCAATTGATAGAACCAACCAGCGAGGGCGGTAGCAGCGTCAAAACAACCGACAGTAAACAAGCGGGAAGGAGGGGAAATGAGGGAGCATAATAGTAATAGTAAACATCCATACAAGTTAAACAACAATAAAATTGATAGCAATAACCCTTAATAATTGAAAGACGAAAAATAATAGACGTGTAGGTGACATATGCGCAAATTTTCCAACATTTTATACATTTGAACATTCCTTCATTGACATTGTTGTAAGGAAATGTTTTAAATCAAAGGCGTGATGGTAGTGGGCTGCTATTATTTCCCCTGCCGCCCCGCTCTCCTGTCAGCTCTAAAACTCCTACCAAGTACCATCACCCTCGGTGATGATAAACATGGCGGTGCAAAAACTGTTTAGAACCAAACGGTGAGGGTGGCAGCAGAGACAACAATCACAATATCAAAAAGGTGGGAAAGGGGGATGTGACAGTATACGCGTTTACAAAGCCATATATATTAATAGTAATTACAATGATAATAATGCAAATAACAACCAAATACATAAATAATATAATAGTGACAAGGAATAACACTGCTAAGGGTGATAGACTCAATGATAATAATAGTTTTAACATGTGATTCCATGTGCTAAATTGATTACCTTAGGAATGGTGTTTACATGAAATACATCTTATAATAATAATGACAAAGAAAAAAACTACTAAGGGTGATAACAGCAATGCTAATAAACACAATGATAAAATTAGTTATGATAATGATCAAATTTTCCAAACATGTGATTTCATTTGCTAAATGATTTTCTTAGAAATGGTGTTAAAATATGGCAGGTACATAACATAACAATTGCATCCCGCCCTGTTCAATAATATAGTAGGTGTAAAAAGGAGTTGGTTGTCTATTTTTTTTTCTCCTTCCTTATTTTTTTTTTTTTGTTTTAACATATACTTGCAACATGCAATGTTCAATAATTGTAGAAGTAAAAGGAGTTGGTTATCTTTTTCTCCTTGCTTATTTTTTTTTGGTCTTATTTGTAAGGGTTCATTCATTTTTTCCCTTCCTCTTTTTTTTTTTTTTACTTTTGTAAAAAGTAAACAAGCATCAGTATTAGCACAAATTTTTTTCAATCTTTACATTTTTGTTTCCCTTGCCATCTTCTCACCAATGTGTTTCACTCCATCAATGCCCTTATCACCACTTTCTGGGCAATGATGGTAAAGGCAGGATAAATATTTGAACCAAACCGGTGTGGGTATCAGCAAAGGCAACAACAACCATGAGCGAGGGGAGGGAGGGGGCACATGGGAAAAGGGTTTTTGTTTTATTTCTAATGATGACAATAATAATAAAGACAAGAAGAGACATACTGAGGGTAATAACAGCCAGTATAAAAACCAGCACTGGTAATAATAGTTATGAAAATGATAACTTTATTACACAATTGTGATTCCATTTGCTAGGATGATTTTCTTTGGAATGGTGTTCACATAGCATAGCAGGTACATACAAAGGCAAACTGCAATTTTTAATAATTATTGGAGTAAAAGGAGTTGTTGTATTTTTCCTAATTTCCCCAAGCATTTGTATTAAATTTTTTTTTTTTACAGTATCATTGGTTTGGTAACCATATGTGATTTTGTATTCATTTGTTCAACACTCTCTCACATCATTCAAAGGGGGTGACAAGGGGAAAGTGAAAACTTTACATTTTTTGTTTACTTTGCCACCACCCCCCAATTTGTCTCACTTCACCAATACCCTAATGAACACTCTTAATGATGGTACAGACAGGATGAAGTGTTTGAACCAAACCGGTGGGGCTAGTAGCAAAGGCAACAAACCATAAGCAAAAGGGGGCACAAAGGAGATGAAATAGTTAAATAATAATGATGATATCAATGATATTTATAAAATTACTGTTTCTAATGATACTAGTGTAGGGTAATGAAAGTGATAATATTAATAAAATATAATAAATATATTAAATAATAATAAAATAATAATAATAATAGTAATAAATATATTAATAGTAATAATAATGATATATTAATAATTAAGATATATTTAAAGTAATAATAATAATAATAAATATATAATAATAATAATAATAATACTAATAATAATAATAATAATAATAATAATAATAATAATGTTGATAATAGTATGATAGATATGTGACTCCATTACTAAAATGATAATCTTAGTAATGGTGGTAGCGTAGCCTAGCAAATGCATTTAAAGCAATATTCAATAATTAAAAAAATGGAATGGAAGGAGTTTTTCCTTTTCTCCTTTTTTTCCCTTTCCCTTATCCATAAGGGCCACTTCTTCATTTGAAGTGAATAAACAAACATTTATACTTCCACAAATCCTCACATGAGGGATTAATCATTGGTCTTGGTGACCATTTGTGATATGTTATACTCATTCACTCACAGTTTCTTCTTTCTTTCTCACACTCATGTATCAATCAATCAATCATGTGCCATGCCGGAAAGCGTGGGTGGTCATGATTCGCCATTTCACTCGATCACCAGAGTCGTGGATCAGCTCAGTGTTCCTGTCTCGTCCATGCCATGTGGCCAAGCCATCCAGGTATTTTCCTCTCGGTCTTCCTCTTGGTCTGTTCCCCTCGATCTTGCCAGCTGTCACCAAGTTCTCCAGTCCATTTCTTCTCATAACATGTCCAAAAAATTTTGACTGTCTACGTCTAATTTCTCTAATCAATCTACGATTTTCATTTGTCTCTTGTAGTACTTGGTCATTGGTTTTTCTATCTGTCCATGGTATTCTTTGCATTTTCCTCAGAAACCACATTTCTGCAGGCATCAGATGTTTTTCAGCTTGACTGCACATTGTCCAAGTTTCACATCCATACAAAAGAACAGGCTCTATGTATCCCCTCAACACTCTTTTTCTCGTTTCAATTGACATCATTTTATTGGTCAGAATGTTTTTCATCTTGCTAAAGGCTACCTTCGCAATGGCGATTCTTGTTCTAATCTCTTCAATGCATCTGCCATCAGATGTTATGACTGTTCCGAGATAATTGAACCGATTCACTTGCTGAAGAATATTCCCATTTACTTGTATATTACATTGTGGTACTTCGTTCTTCCTAGTGACGACCATAACCTGTGTCTTCCTACAATTTAATTCCAACCCCAGCTGCTCACTGTGTACAACCACAGCGTCTACTAATTGTTGCAGATCCTGTGCATTGTCTGCAATCAATACTGTATCATAATATACTCATGTATATCAACTTTGTAATACAATAAGGAAGAATAAGGAAGAATGATTTACTCTGGAAAGAGTTGTGATATTTTGTGCGTATTATATGTGCGGTGTTTGTATCTGGCTGAGTTTCTACATGTCCATATGAGATGTCTGTAGGAAGAAAGAGCTGTCAGTAGTTTTGTATGTATGTATTTTTCTGTCTTTTGTATAGTATTGAGAAAAATTGCTTTACGGTTTGTTTGCCTGTGTGTGTTTGTATGAGGTGTTTGAGTGTTGCGCGTATGGCTGTAATTGTTGGACATGTATAATAAATGTGTTCCTCTGTCTCTTGTGTGTTGTTTCTACATAATTGACATTGTGATGTTTGTTTAGATCTGTGTGCTTCTACCTGTGTTAGCGGTGTCATATTGTATATCAGTCTATATGTGATCTCCCTATGTCAAAGACTGAGGCATAGGGTGTTCCTCAAGATAGAGGACCACCGGGACGAGGGGTCGGCCTCAGATGGATTGGAGGGAACACAGTGCCCGGTGTATGGGCAGGGTAGTTGATAGAAAGGGGAACTATTAACTAGTCCTCACATGAGAACACGGAGGCGTTGACCAGTTAGTTAGCACTACTGGTCACAACAGAATCACGCCTGCGTGATAGCCACGATTGCCACTCAACCAAAGACAGCTAGTAGAAGCGTGCTAACTGACCTAGCACGCAAAGAGCCGAAGGACGCATGAAGGTCCTTCCGCGTGCCGTGTAGCCACGCGAGTGAAGCAAGTCAGACGGGGGACTGACCGTGTAGACATCACATCGTTTAGAATCGATGGGATTTGTGTAGCCATATAGATAGAAATTAGCATTAGGCTTTTAGGAAAACTAGTGATAGGCAATATTGTGACTTTATGTGTGATTTGATTGCGACTGTCTTGTAAATGTAAAGAGCCAACGGCAATAAAATGTTTCATTCAATGCCTCTCACACGACTTGCAAGTTTCTTGTATGGTGTGGGAGAAGTAATCCGATGATGCCTGAAACATGAGTTGTTGACAGGCATAGGATTAAATGTGGTGTCAGAAGTGGCGCTTGAACGAAAGTTCAAGCTAATACACTCATCCACGGCTCTAGACTAAGGTTACTAATAAGAATTAGAAGGTTTAATTTGTGTCAGTGACTGATGACGTGTGCAGACTAGGACAAGTTGCGAGCTGAAATGTGCCTATCGTGACAAAACAATGTGTATTTGTGCTTATTTAACTATCGTGTACTTATAATTATGTATTTTTCAAGGTTGTAAGTATTGATATTACTATTTTCTTCTATTTATATATGTATTTATGTATTTGTTTATGAATAATTACCAAATATGATTCATGGCGGAGCGATACACATGTCGGCGACATTATCGATTTTTGCAAGCTAAAAATAGCGCTGCGCCTGTGACGTAAGACGATTGACAAGCAGTTGTTCTACGCCATTTGCAGGCAGCATCTGAATTGTTTACCAAACGCCAAGCTAATGCCCGCCTGAATCTGGGCTTTATATTAACTATTATTTATTTATTTAAGTTAGTAATTGAATATATTTATTTATTTAAACAATATTAGTACATTTATATTTATTTAAAAGCATTTATTGAATTTTTTTCGTACTTTTTCTGTGTGTTTACCGTCACGATGGCACTACTTTTGGCCATGCAAATGAAGCTTGGTCTGCACAACACGTCCATAGAATTAAACTAGGTTAGTGACGAAAGGCATAAAACTTTAGAACGAAGACAGGACATTGACAATTTATATTAATTTAAATACATCCTGTTTGTCCGGGGGCATGTCATTGTGATTGTCAATTGTCAATTTGTCATAAATGATATGTCGTTTGCAACTTGTTAATTGTTGCTGCTCTTGTGTGAACCAGGGTGAACAACAGCTGATTAGATAACGTGTGTGTATGCCGGAGTGCCAAACAAGGTGACCTGATTAGAAAACTCGTGTGTATGCCGAGGTGCCAAACAACGGGACCGGTTTTGCCGAATGGTTGTTCCTTATTCTCGGGAACAGTAAGATGAGTAAAACCTACTTGTTTGGCATGCATTGTGATTAATAGTGCATCTCTTTTTCAGCGTGTGATGTAGTAGCATATTTTGTGCTCTAATTTTTTTAGGATACAATTTTCCAGGTTGTAAACAAAGAGTACAATTTGTAGTGCTCAGATATTAAGAAACATAATATATCAAAGATAAATAACTCATTAAAGCATTCAGTTCAGGTCAACGCGAGCCTATTACCCAACAACATGGCTACTCTAGCTGACTTCATTAAAGCAGGCAAAGAATTGCAATACACAGGTAAAGAGCTAGAACAATATGCTGATAAGAGATTTAAAGAGGCAAAAGATGCTGAGACAGCTGAACGTATACGAAAAGAGTGTGCGGAGAGAGATGAACGGGCACGGGAACGAGAACATGATAAGGAAATTAAACAGAAGCAATTATATCAGGAGAGAGAATTAAAGCAAAAGCAATTAGATCAAGAGAGAGAACTAAAGGATCAGGAGAGAGAATTAAAGCAAAAGCAATTAGATCAGGAGAGAGAATTAAAGCAAAAGCAATTAGATCAGGAGAGAGAACTAAAGCAAAAAGAGATAGATGAAATGGCAAGAGTTAAGGAAAAACAAATACAAGTAGAATCAGAGACACAGTTAAAGATGAAAGGTATGGACGTAGACTCACACGCAGAGATCTCTGCTACTAAACTAAGAAGTCAACAAGAAGAAAATAAGTTCAACAAATACAAAAATATTATCAAACCATATTGTAAAGAAGATTCAATATCAGCCTGGACAGAAAATGTCGAGTATCAGTTTAAATATCACCAAGTTCCTTTAGAAATGTGGGCTATGATTTATATGAAGAACCTGAGTGGTGAGCCCCTTAAAGTGATAGAATCTATACCAACCGATCTTAGATCTGACTACCAATACATCCATGATAGGATAATGCAACACTTTTTACTTGATGCCCATGGGTATCAGGTTCAGTTCTCAAATTTATAACCAAAACCTAGTGAGACTTTCATTGACTACGTCTCAAATGTTCAAAGTGTACTAAATAGGTGGCTTAAAGCAGCTAACATAGGAAAAGACTTTGATAGATTAAAAAATTTAATAGCCATGGATAAAGTAATATCCACCATACCATCTTCTTTTGCTAAATTTTTGCAGCAGTCAGACATTGAAACCATAGAACAATTTGAAAAGAAAGGGTCGGCATATTTTTCTTCAAACAGAGATATTTTTAAGACTTCAAATGACTCTGAAATAGTTTCCTTTGTAAAAGATCAAACTAAAAACTATCAGAGTAATAGAAAACCATTTAATAAATTCGACAAGAAAGATAGGAAAATTTCAAAATGTATCCACTGTCAACTTTTGCATGACACTTATTCTATGTGTGACAAATCGCCAAATTATCCGGCACATCTTGAAAATGTTATTAAGAAGCAACAAAATAAAAGATCTGCATACAGGCGTGCAATCAAATGTTTTTTTTTTGTTCCAGCTATGGCCATTATTCAAATAAGTGCCTGGGCCGCCAACGTATGAAAGCCAACAATGCTATTTTACTTGATACATCTTCTGATAGTGGTAGTGAGACTGAGTGTGATGTTGAAAATGAATTACCTGTTAACCAAGCTGAAGAGGTGTGTTGTGTAAACGATATGTTAAGTTTTGACAGTTGTGAGCGATGTCACCAATTTCATGCAGACGGAAAATTATAATGTGGACATACAGTACCATTCTCATCTGAGAGTGTGAATGCAGCTTTAGCCTCCAGAGGCAATTTAGTGTTCCACATTGCAATGGTCAATGATAGACCATGCCAATGTTTGCTGGACAGCGGTAGCACCCTTATTGGTCTCAGAAAGGAACTGGTGAGTCCAGATGATTATACAGGTGACTCTGTCAAATGCCGAACCTTTTCGGGTAACATTGAAATTTACCCTTTGACCAAAGCCCGTATTAACACTCCTTTCCTTTCGGGTACATTTACTTGTGCTATACTTGACAACCCTTGTACTGATTTAATTCTGGGTTGCTTACCCCAACTAAAACATTGTACTAGCGATGAAATAGCTGCATGGAACAAATTAAATGCAGCTAATGCAACAACCAGAGCAGACACTACAAAACATCAACACACGCTACAAGATGAGAGACTACTGTTGCTTTCTCCATCTAGCACGGATGATACCAACAGACAAAAATTCATAGAACAGCAGAAAGCTGTTCCTAGTTTGTCTCCTTATTTAAAAGTATTGAAAGAACGAGCCAAAGTGACAAAGAACGCATCATGGTTCTTTAGACTAAATAATGGCATTCTTACTAGATATTATACTACTGGTAACCATGAGATTCAGCAAACGGTGTTTCCTGTACAACATCGCCTAACTGTGCTAAAGATTGCACATGAGTCACCGTTTGCTGGTCATCTTGCATACGACAAAACAAGGGCCAGAGTTCAGGCTCATTTTTATTGGCCAGGTTTTTGCAATGATATAAAATTATTTTGTCGTTCTTGTAATGTCTGTCAACAGTTAGTACGTAAGGGTAAACATGCTACAGCTGAAGTACAACCTTCTACACTGGCTTCTAGGCCATTTGAAAGTGTGGCGGTAGATATTGTTGGACCCCTGAATCAGGTGTCCAGCAAAGGAAATCGCTTCATATTAACGATGGTCGACCTATGTACAAGGTGGGTTGAGGCAGTAGCTTTGAAGTACATCACCTCCAAAGATGTTGCCAATGTATTCCTACACCTGTTCTCACGATTTGGATTTCCACGGACCATTTTATCCTATCGGGGAACTCAATTCATATCGGCTGCAACGCAAGCCCTTACAAAAATGTTAGGGATTAAACAACATTTTACGACAGCGTACCATCCAGCCAGCAATGGGATAGTAGAGAAAATTAATGGAGATCTTAAGCATATGCTGGCTAAGGTAACAGCAGAAAACCCAGCTGACTGGGATACACTGTTACCAACAGTGCTGTTCGCCTATCGGGAGATTCCCCATTCAAGCACGGGTTTCTCACCGTTTGAATTAGTGTACGGGGCTAACCCACGTGGACCCCTAACCATTTATCATCAGGTAATAACTAATTCCATTCAAATTCCTGAACCAAAAACACCTTATGAAATGGTGACTGAAACACGAGATAAAATCATGAAATCGTGTATTATAGCTAAGGCAGCTTTGGAGAGAAAAGGTCAAATCTACCGCCAATACGCCAACAAAGGTGCGAGAACAATTGACCTTGAACCAGATCAAGACATACTTCTCCTGCTTCCTGACAAACGAAATTTATTATTGACTTCATGGCAAGGGCCATTCAAGGTGGTACGTAAAATTTCAGATGTTGACTATGAAATATCAATAAACGGACACTTAAAGATATTCCATGTCAACATGTTGAAACCTTACTATTCACGACAACAGACAGAAGTAGAGACAGACGAACACAATGCACCCACACCTAGTGATCAGACGACAGACATACACAACACAACTACACTAGTTAGCGAGACTGGCATATCCGACGAGATGCATACACTTAGTGAGATTACAGAATACACACTTAGCACCACCACCGTACTGAATCAGGTAGACGACGACGGAATGGAACTACCAGTTCCGATTGTAGACAAGACTGCTACATTAGATAGCATACAGATAGAACAGGGACTAACAGACAGTCAACGACGACAATTAGTAGAATTAGTGACGGAATACAAAGACATATTTTCTGACATTCCAGGTAGGACGGACAGAATCGAGCACTCCATTCTTCTTTCGGACTCTAAGCCTATTAAATGCAGGCCGTACTCTATCCCACTAAGCTATAGGGAAAATCTAAATAAGGAAATTCTGAATTTAGAGGCTAGTGGGATCATCCAGAAATCCACTTCTGAGTACTCTTTTCCAATCGTCCTAGTTAAGAAAAAAGACTCTACAATTCGTCTGTGTGTGGACTATCGAAAGCTCAACAACGTCACCAAGATCGACGCAGAGCCAATTCCTTCCTGCGAGGATCTTATTCTTGACATGCCCACCTCCAAAATCTTTTATAAACTAGATCTTACTAAGGGATATTGGCAGGTCCCTATGCAGTCTCAATCCATCCATCTTACTGCTTTTTCAACACCGTTAGGACTTTACGAGTGGCGTTTTCTTCCTTTCGGACTTCGAAACGCTCCTGCCACTTTCGTACGCTTAACTAGAGACCTACTTCATGGAGTGACGAATACAGTGACCTATATAGATGATATATGTGTCCATACTGATGACTGGACAACACACTTACTGAAACTGAGACATGTCTGTAATAGGTTGCGACTCTTCGGGCTCACTGTCAAACCGAGCAAAGTCGAATTGGGCCTAAAAGAAATTGATTTTTTGGGTCATGTCATTTCTCAAGGTCAACTAAAGACTGACCATAAAATCATTACCAAAATTATGAATCTGACCATGCCTACCACAAAGAAACAGGTCAGAAGCCTTTTGGGGTTAGTAAATTACTATAGTAAATTCATACCAAATTTAGCGGAAATTACAAGTGTATTTTCCAATGTTTTAAAAACATCTGTAAAATTGGATGTCAAAGATGCATTATTAATTTCTGCATTGTCAAAATTGAAAATCTTGTTTAGTAATGTACCAATCCTCCGCTTGCCTAACCCTAGGCTCGTTTATTATCTTAGGACAGATGCCAGCAGGATCTCCATCGCTGCAGTACTAGGCCAATTTTATGAGGGCATCTTCCATCCGATTTGCTACGTGAGCCGTAAGATCACACCCACTGAGTCCAGATATTCCATATCAGAGTTGGAAGCACTAAGCGTCATCTATGCGGTGAGAAAGCTGCATCGATTTCTGGCGGGTGTTCACTTCATTGTCCAGACTGACAACTCCCCAATCACGGTCATACAGAGTGGTGTGCATCGGAATGACCGTATATACAGGTGGTCGCTAATACTACAAAATTACACCTTTGGTATAGAGCATATTAAGGGTAAGGATAACATCTTGGCTGATACCCTTAGTCGACCATCTGAGGTAGCAATACCAGAAATTTCCACATAAGAGTGTAGAGTAGTAGATGTTAACTTAGTACAGTAGAATATTCTATGTGAAATATGTTACAAATACATAGACATTATGTGCTGAACTAGGTACCAAGAACATTGACCTACTATGTGTCCGTAGACATCAAAAGTAAGAACTTTACTCTGTGAACAAATATAACACCTTGTGAACTAGGACAGCTCATTACTTGCTAAGCTCCATATATGTTCCAGTGAATCAGTTGTGTTAAACAGAGAAAAACAGTGTCAGATGATTATATACATACAGACACGAACACAGTGGTCTACTACACAAGCGAACTCTACAGGTACAATACCGATAGAACACAAATATGACTGTGTAATGGATTTCAAATACCCAGAACGATTGTATAGATAGTATGCCAATGAAAGCATTTTCTGAACATTAATGGCAACGACTAACCTGAGGTATTTAAAGACCATGTATATAAAAATTTATTGTGATATGTATTATAACGTTTTAATATAATGATAATATATAGGTATATTATGTCATTTTAATTTATATTTAGAGTTAGACATTATAATAGTTTTCATTTTTTTTAGAATAGATAGATTAGTAATTTACCCATTTATTTAGCTTAAAAGTAGATTAGGATAGTAATTTAAACATAACAACTAATTATAAGAAGTTTAGATAGTAATAATACCATTTAGTTATTACAATTCACTTTGTTTTCATTTCATTTGATTCCATTCCAGCTTAACCAATCCATTTAACAAGCGTTATCATTTAGTAGTATGATTAAGTTACACCGTAATAGAATAGAAAGATTATACCATAAAACATACATCATTTACACCATTTAGAAGAAGAATATCAATCATATAGTTTTCTTATTTAAAAACATTAGAATTGTATTATATTTCACATCACCCATTTTAGAAAAATACGTAATTTATTACATTTCACATTACCCATTTCACAAAGGTACATAACTCATCTCACATCAATTTCATTTTAAATAGTTAGATTACATCCCTAAATTTAGATAAATATTAGAAGTAATGTAAGCGTGTTTTAGTATTAATGTGACAGATAGATTAAAATAGGTAACACGTTAAATATATATTTACAGAACTAATATTAATATGTCAGTATTTAGAGTAATATTTCAGTAGAATACAGTGGTTAATAATACCAGGGTACAAACCATCAACCCTTTTTTTTTCTTACATGTAAATATGTTGTAAATACTTGACTTGTGCAACAAATGACGCACAGTCATTAGTCTCAACCCTGTCAAACTGAGCCAAACTTGTACAGTGTCACTTCAAGGTTTTTAAATAACTATGAGGGTAAAAGATGTGTGACAAAAGTAAAGATAAAAGATGTGTGACAAAATTGAGGGTGAAAGATGTGTGACAAAAGTGAGTGTAAAAGATGTGTGACATAAGTGAATGTGAAAGATGTGTGACAGAAGTGTGAAAGGAAGAGCGAATGTAAAATATACAGGAGAGAGTGAGATCAGTCAGCAGATTGCTTCTGCCGCTCAACAAGACTTTTTATTTTTGTCGCCGTCAAATATTGGTTTCAATGTTGAAAATGTCTTGTAATGAATGTGTTGTGTTTAGTTTAAATCTTAGAGAAAGTATTTTAAGTCTCATAAGACGGAAACGTAATCACGAATTTGTGTTACACACGTGTTTGTGACCACAGTTAACCGAATTATGACACTTGAAAACTAACTTACATACACATGATAGTTAGATACACATGTTAGAGGGTAGATTATACTTTTAATTACATCCAAACAAGCAAACAACCAGAAAAACAAACATATAAATTGCATACACTTTTATTAGATCAAAGGGAGATAACTCCGGGTCAGGGGACATAATAGACAACGAAACACTAACTTAGCAGTGAAAGATAACTTTACACGCGGAAGCGAAATAGGTAAAGCCTGTCGCACACAGCTTGTGTAATGGTTGTTTAATATTATATGGGGGACATGAAGCAATTCATGTGTTGACCCTAAGAAAGTCAACTTTGTATGGGTAGTGAGTTAATTTACTATTTGAGGGCAGGTCTTATAAGACAACGGTCCGGTTCAGACATACCTCTAATTAATATAATATTGCGATTGAGAAGAGGGCTCACGCCAACCAGTCAAGGTTGTGGCGATTGCCAGTAGCCAAGTAAAGTGATACTACATTGTGACATTAGTCAGTAGAAGTCTATTGAGTAGCCCAAAGCCAGGTTATCTACAGTCTTTGACAAAAAACATTAGATATACTAATTTTTTTAGAAACCTCTTGCGTCACAACCAATGAGTCTAAGTTGATGACGCAACACAGGAGGGGAGGGTGTGTGTCAAGACTGAGGCATAGGGTGTTCCTCAAGATAGAGGACCACCGGGACGAGGGGTCGGCCTCAGATGGATTGGAGGGAACACAGTGCCCGGTGTATGGGCAGGGTAGTTGATAGAAAGGGGAACTATTAACTAGTCCTCACATGAGAACACGGAGGCGTTGACCAGTTAGTTAGCACTACTGGTCACAACAGAATCACGCCTGCGTGATAGCCACGATTGCCACTCAACCAAAGACAGCTAGTAGAAGCGTGCTAACTGACCTAGCACGCAAAGAGCCGAAGGACGCATGAAGGTCCTTCCGCGTGCCGTGTAGCCACGCGAGTGAAGCAAGTCAGACGGGGGACTGACCGTGTAGAGATCACATCGTTTAGAATCGATGGGATTTGTGTAGCCATATAGATAGAAATTAGCATTAGGCTTTTAGGAAAACTAGTGATAGGCAATATTGTGACTTTATGTGTGATTTGATTGCGACTGTCTTGTAAATGTAAAGAGCCAACGGCAATAAAATGTTTCATTCAATGCCTCTCACACGACTTGCAAGTTTCTTGTATGGTGTGGGAGAAGTAATCCGATGATGCCTGAAACATGAGTTGTTGACACCCTAGCTTTTGGTGTTATGTGTTTATTGTGTAGGTTTGAAAAGGTGCATGTGAAGTCAGACATGAAGTATTTGTGTCCTCTTTTGATCCTAAGTTTAAGTGGCGTTGCTTGCTCTCTAACTAACTGTTTGTATATTTTGTGTGTTGTTTGCTGTATTAAGTGTTCATGTCTTTGTATTGCCTGTATGCATGTTTGATAGAATGTTGGCAGTGTTCCCTGGTAGTGTGCAGTTGCATTGTTAAGAGGTGTGAGGTGTTTAATGTTGTGTGCTATATAATATAAAGCTAATCTATGTTGTTCTGGATGTCTGATGATTTTGCCTATGTAACTAATTCTAAGTGACAGTATTTTTGTGTGAATGTCCTGTAGTCCAATACCTCCTTGCTGTTTGTCTTGTATGAGAGTTTTGTTTTGTATGCTGTGTATTGTGTTGGTGAAGATGAAGCGTCTGATTTGTTTGTTTATGTCTGTGATGGTCTGTTTGGGAGGGTCCAGTACTGTCGCTAAGTATATTATTTTAGGTATTATGTATGTGTTGACTATTGTGCTTCTACCAAATATTGTGGATGTTTTGTACCTATACCTATGTAACATGTCTGTGACCTGTTGGGTCAGTGAGTGCCATGTCTCTCTGTGTGTTTCTGTGGGATCACATGGAAATGTGATCCCATACAGTTTCATGGTGTCTGTGTGTCTCAGATCTGGAGGGAAATCAGACTTTTGTTTCCACTTCCCCAGACCCATTATCTGTGATTTTTGTACATTTACTTTGGCTCCACTGCCTTTTCCAAAATGGGTAAAGGTGTGGAGTATGTTCCTTATTGATGTGTTGCTGGTGGGAAAGAAAGCAGTGTCATCTGCATAAGCGATGAGCTTCTGCTCTCCTATCCCATGCAAGAAGGTTCCCTTAATACTAGTGTCTTGTCTTATCTTTTCTAATAGTGGCTCTAGGGTCAGCACATACAGGAGTGGTGATAAGGGGCATCCCTGCCTTACAGATCTTGTGAGCCTGAAGCTTGCTGTCAGTGAATGGTTCACTAACACTTTGCTCTCAGGATTTTTATACAAGATCTGTATCCACTGCCGGTAGTACTGCCCTATGTTATAGTGTTCTAGTGTCCTATGCGGGTAAGTGTGGGATATTCTATCGAAGGCCTTCTCTTGATCAAAGGACAAGAGGGAGGACGGAAGTCTTTCCCGTGTGTGTAGGTGATAATGTCTCTAATGAGGTGGGTGTGGTTGTGTATGTTTCTGTGTTTGACACTGCACAGTTGGTCTGGGTGTATGAGTGTTGGCATGAAAGGTTTAAGTTTGTTGGTGAGTGCTTTGGCAAGTATCTTGTAGTCTGTGTTGAGTAAGGAAATTGGTCTGTAGTTCTTCAGTTGTGTTTTGTCAGTGTTGTCTTTGGGTATGAGTGTGATGTAAGACATGTTGCAGCTATCAGGAAGATGTTGTTTGTCAAAGGCTTTCTGATAAACATTGAGGAGAAGATTGCCTAGGATAGGAAAGAAATGTTGGTAGAATTCTACTGTCAAACCGTCTGGTCCTGGTGTTATGTCTTTGTTCAGTGTGCTCAGTGCCTGTGTTATGTCTGTCAGTGTCAGTTCTGAGTCCAGTGTGTCTCTGTCTGTGTTAGGTAATTTCTTTGTGTACTTTAGGAAGTTGTCTTGTATCTGTGTGTCGACTGCCTCAGCTGTGAATAGATGTGTGTAGTGTTGCTCGAAAGCAGTTCCTATGTGTGGTGTTTCTGTCTGGATGTTCCCCTGCATGTCTAATATTTTGCTTATTTGTCTGCTACGCTGAATGTTCTGTTCTAGCGCCATATATTGACGACTGGGTGCCTCTTGTGTAATTGTGTTGAGTTTTGTTCTAAGAAGAGCACCCAGATATCTGTGCTGTTGATGTTCTTCTAGTTGTGTTTCTAGTGTGTGTAAGTGAAGTGCATCCCTGTCTGTCTGTTTTGTTAGTCGTATGGCTGTCTGTATTATGCGCTCCTGTCTCAGTCTGTCTTTGTGGATCATGGTTGCTAAATGCTGAGTTCTGCTTCGTATGGTGCTTTTTAGCAAATCCCAGTATTGTGTGACGTTCTCAGTTGGTATATTTTCTGTGTACGTGTGTATGAGCTGTGTCATATATTCTACATATTCTGAATCTTTTAGGAGCAAGTTGTTCATCTTCCAGTGAGGTGACTTTCCGTTTGGCTGCGTGTTTGTGCTATTTGTGCTGATGTTTGCTAGTACACCTTTGTGGTCTGTGTAATCTAATGTTTCCCGTAGGTGTTTGGTTTGTATGATGTGGTGTGTTGCGGGTGTGTAAATCCTATCTAATCTGGATGACCTGTTGTGCGTTTTGTTTGCGTGTGTCGTTTCCCTACTGTCGGGGTGTGTATGCCTGAATGCGTCTGTGAGGTCGTGTGTGTCGATGATGTTTCGTAGTGTGTCTAGTTCTTCTTCTTCTTCTTCTTCTTCTTCGTTCATCCGGAGTTTTTTTTTTCGGACGTGATTGCGTTGTGCCTGTTTACAGCAGAGCTGCGTTCTTGCGCCGTTAGGCCGACACATCCGACTTCTGCGGGCATTTGTTGACCAGGTTAACCTTCCCGGGGGTTTCTTAGGACATTAGACTCTCACTGTTGTGGTGTTATCTCCCATCCCAGCTGGCCCATATAGAACAGCCAAAGGCATCCTGGTCGGCCCTCAATGGAAGGCAGGGGCAGACCATGGGCATTTCCCGCCATCCAAGGAGGCTTCCATAATTGCAGAGCCATCACACAGCGCTCTGGTACTGGGCTCACCCAAGGAATCGTCACGTCCTGCACGTGGCTGCTTAGTCTCACTTCCGTATATTGGACCTTCCGTTCACCATAGGCTGTTCTTCCAGAAGCCAGAAGAATGCAGTTTGCAGATGACATCCACACAGTGAGCTTTCGATTCGGACTTTCCACGTAATGGATTTGCTATCCAAGCAATATTCCATTTTGTGCCACTAGGACACTTTTTCCACCTTTTTTGAAGCCCACACAGTGAGCTTTCGATTCGGACTTTCCACGTAATGGATTTGCTATCCAAGCAATATTCCATTTCATGCCTCTGGGAGGCTTGTGTAACCGACATACCTGTGGTATGAAGTGTGGCAGTCTTAATACTTCTTCATGTAAATTTAAATGTCAACCTGAATACAGTTAAAGTAAGCTGCAGTCGACTTGAGCTTGTTGATATCTCCATAGAGCTTGTCCTCGAGTGGGCCAAAATATCTTTCTCTGTTCTGCATATATTGGGCACTCTTGCAGCAAATGTTTAGCTGTCATTTTACCAGTTCCACAATTACATTCATCTGTATCTCCTATCTTTAGTTTGTTGAGCAAGTGGTATTTCAACCTGTTGTGTCCTGTGCGGAGTCTGAAGATTGCTACTTGTTCTCTTCGGTCGAGTTTGTAATATGCATCATCCTTCTGGTGGCCTGGATGCTCTGATTCCCATTTGGTTCTATAAGTGCTTTTTATCAACCTCTTTGCCTCATTATAGGTTATGTCTATGTCAGGCTGTGGTAGTCGTCCGCCCTCTTTTGCCAGTCTATCAGCCTCTTCATTTCCAGGTATACTGCAATGTGATGGGATCCACTGTATTACAACTTTTTTGGATTTCTGGCATAGACCATGGAATGCTGCTCTTAGGTCAGCTATTTCTGTGCTGTTATTGTTCTTCAGTATTGAGACAGCTGACTTTGCATCTGTAAAGATAGCTATTTGGGTCTCTTTATTTTCCTCCATCAAGAGCATTTCTGCTGCAGTTTTCAGAGCCTCTACCTCCGCTTTGAAGTTACTTGAAAACTTTCCAGTTGCCACTGAATGTGTTTTTTTCACTCCATTTTTTAAATTTAGGAGAATTCCTCCTCCTCCATTCTCTACTGAATTTTTGGCTGATCCATCTGTATATGCATGGGTCCAATTGCTGCTTGGGTAATGTTCTTTTATGTAGTTTAGGGTTATTTCTCTTCTTTCGGTTTCATGCTGAGTGTTCTTTTTCTCAATACCAGGAATGTTTTCTATCATCTCAGGCAGTTGCTGCTGTCTCCAAGATGGGAAATTGCCTGCATTGTAAATGGGTTTGACTGTTGATATGTTAAGTATGGGATCTGCCCTAATCTTTCGTTTTGCAGTTTCTACAAAGTTGCTACGCTTCAGTCTTCCCTTTCCAAAACCACTAAACCTGTTATACATAGGGTGGTCTGTCAATCTTCTAAATTTTTCAGCTTGTTGCTGGGCTCTGCTATCTCTTCTATCCTGCATTGGTTGTAAACAAGTGATCTTTTCTAATTCATTAATAGGCGTTGTCTTCAGGCTTCCAGTTATGATTCGCATTCCTTGATTTTGGACTCTACTTATTTTGTTAAAGTTTGACTTAGCTGCTGTTGCCCAAGCTGCAATGACATATTCCAGCACTGGCCTCACTCGTCCAGTATATAACTTCTTGAGAACTTTCTCATCTGCTCCCCACGTTGTACCAGCAAGCTTTTTCATGATTGCCATTCTTTGCCTTGCTCTTGTTCGATTTTTCCCAACCTGTGTCTTCCATGTCAGGCGACGATCAAAGGTGACTCCTAGATAGTTTGGATTTTCTTCATGGCGCAATATTTTTCCATTCAATACCAGCTTAGGTTGCTGAGTTTTAGTTGAGAGGGAGAACACTGTGCATGTTGTTTTCTCCTCACTTATCTTCACTAGCCATGATTTTGACCAGTCCTCTAGCGCTAATAGGGCTTGCTGTATTCTGCTGTTAGCTGTACTAATATATTCTTCAGATGTCCATATGGCTAGGTCATCTGCAAAGGATGATGTGCGTACTCTGGCTGGACAATTTTCCGTGATGTCGTTTATATATGCTAGGAATAATGTTGGTGAAATAACTCCTCCTTGGGGGACACCTTGCTCCAACAGCATCATTTTGCTGGTTTGTCCTTGTACTTTTGTCCTGGCAGTTCTGTTCTCAAGGTAGTGGCTGATCCATTTGTACATTTTCCCACAAACATGCATTTTTTGCAGTTTTACTTTCAGTCCTTCCTTCCATACTTTATCAAATGCTTTTTCTAAATCTATCCAGACCGCTAGTGTGTGCTTTTTCTCTTGGAAGGCATCCTCTATTTCCTGAGCTATATAGGTTATTTGATCTTCAGTGGATCTGTACTTTCTGAAACCTGCTTGGTGAGGTGTTAAGAGTTGGTTTTCTTCCAGATGCCATGTTAGCCTGCCATTGATAATGCGTTCCATTAATTTTCCTACACAGCTAAGAAGACTGATAGGTCGATAGCCATTTGGTTCTTCCAGGTCTTTTCCTTTCTTTGGGACTGGTATTAGTATAGCTTCCTTCCATGCCTGTGGGACTATTCCCCTCTTCCAGCTGTAATTTAGGACTGCTAGTAGTTTCTTTTTTGCTTTAGTGCCTAGTCCTATTAGCATTTCATTTGTGATTCCATCCTTTCCTGGTGATGTCTTCTTTTTTAGGGTATTCATTGCCTGTTCCATTTCTTCCATTATTAGATTTGCCATCATATATTCTGCTGCAGTCTCTGTATATCTATGATGTATCTGTTTATCTTTGATTGCTTTCTTCTGTTCGGCTGTAATATCAATGTGGTTTGCACTGGCATAGTGTTCCATTAGTGCATTTGCAGCCTTTTTTCCTGTAAGCAAGGCATTTCCTTGTTTAATTATTTGTTTGTTTCTAGGTCCTTCATTGTTCATGGCTTTCACTAGTTTCCATAGTTTGTTTCCATCCCTGTCAAAATTCAGGTTTTCTGTTTTTTTCCTCCAACAATCTCTTGTTGTTTGATTTACTGTTTTTTTTTATATTTTGCTGAGATGGCTTTGAGAGAGATGTTCGCTTCTGTTGTTTGTTCTCTCTCTGCGGTCTTCCTAGCATCTTCAACTTTGTCCTCCAAAATTTGTAGTTCCTCAGTCCAGTATGGTTTGTAATTTTTCCTCGCTCCTCTTGGAATAGACTCAGTGGCTGCCTGTATTATTTCTCTGTTTAGACTTTCCACCATTTGCTTCATGTTGCCATATCGTGTATTTATGTTTTCACAATATTTGTCTGTTAGTATGGTAAATCTGTCCCAATCTGCTCGTTTTTAATTCCAGCGGCGCAAAGGCATTTGCTCCTGTGGAACATACTCCATATTTATGACAAGCTTGATTGGTCTGTGGTCACTACCTTCTAATTGGTCAAGCACATGGCGATCGATTTTGGGGAGGATGTCTCCTGTGCAGAAAGCTAAGTCTGGAGTAGAAGTGGTAATCCATCTTCTGGAGTAGAAGCTCGGTGTGTCATTCGCTTTGTTGAGTAGATGGAGATTTGAGTCTATTTCCCAGTCCTCCACTTCATCTCCTCTTTTGTCAGTATCTGGGTATCCCCATCTTTCTGAACGGCTATTAAAGTCTCCGACAACAATGCAATTTGTGTCAGTTATTTTCATGTTTGAGAGTGCAAGATCCTTATCTGCCGGGCTATACAGATTGTAAATTCTTATTTTCATGTCCTTTATTATTATATCAACACCTATAATTTCCGTTTGGTTGTCAGAGATCACAGATACTTCGCTGCAAGGTATTGTATTTCGTGTAAGTATTACAACTCCTCCTTTGTGTCTTTCGCGGTCGAAACGTGTGGCCTGGTATCCCTCGTCTGAAAATGTGCGATTGGCGTTGAGGTGTGTCTCTTGAATGCATGCCACATCTATTCTATCTTTATGAAGACGCTGTGTTAGGGAAGCTTTCTTGTTATAAACTCCTTCGGCATTCCATTGTAGTATGTTGAGTGTCCGGGGTGTTTGGTCAATAGCTCTTAACCTACTCCTCTGTGCCTTGACTCCACAGCACAGGGGAAGGTGACCACCAGTAGTCATGGGTGGACCCCCTTGAGGCAGGGGGCCAGGCACTATCACCGCCTGATGGGACTTCACGGGATTAATTATAACGATTAATTTTCATCTGTGGCATCATGAAATGATAAAGTTACGTTGCACTTCTTTGTCAAGCCTGTGGCTCAGTACATCCGATTTCGACAAGCATTTGTTCGGGATGCTTTCCCTAGCCTTTGACTGTCCCCAGTCTACCTACAAGGCAGCAGGTTTGTGCGTCGCTTCGTCTGGTCCCTCTCCCTTGACCTGTCCGACATGGGTGACCCTACCAGTAGCTGTGCTACCGTCGGCATAGCTCTTGGGGTCATTGGAACGCGCAAGCCCCTCTACCTCGTCAAGGTGGACGCACGGCAGAGGGGGTGTGTCTAGTTGATGCATATCGTCCTTGCCGGCTCTCCTCAACTGCGTTTTTACAAACCCACCCACCACGTCTAAATCTTCAAGAACACAGTTGAAATCGCCGGCAAAAACGATATTTTGTCCCCTGTATGTCTGTGTTAAAAAATAGTCTAACTCTTCGTAAAATACAGGTTGGTGATTATAATTGGGTGGCGCGTGTATGTTCACTATTGTGTAAGACCTGTGTGTGTCGTTCGTTACCTGTACTGTGCTAATCTGGCCGTGTTGGTCGTTGTGCGTTCTAAAAATAGTCCACCTATCGTAAGTTTGCAAAATGGCTACCCCTGACCCCGTGTTATGTTCAGCTAAGCTGAAACACGAATTTTTCAAACCTAACCGTGTCACTATTTCTGCTGCTTGGAAGTCTGTTTTGATGTTGGTTTCTTGTAATAAAATAAAATCTGGTTTGTGTTTGTGTATGAGTGTGATTATATGTTGTAATTTGTTTTTCATCCCTGAAATATTTAAACTAATTATGCATAAATTGTCAGCCATTTATAAATAATTAAAACTAAACAGTGACTAAGTTATTAAACGTTGATACCTTTTGTTGTTTTGTTTTCAGTTTTGAATGATCTCTCCGTCTTTAGTGCGTTTTTCGTGATTGTCGTCTTCCTCGTCGTCTTCTTCTGTGTCGGTATCCGTGTTAATGAAGAGAGGGCCCTCCGCGTAGCTAAGGGTGGTTTCGTTCTGTTTGTTTTGCGATATTGTGAGTTTTTGCTTGGTACGGAGGGAGAAGATTCCCCGTCCTCCTCTTTTATGTCCTTGCTATTTGAAGAGACAGACTGCCCTCTCTCCCTCCGTTGTCGTTTTCTCTTGTGGTGGACGGTTTTAAAACCATCGTCGTCGCCTTCTTGTGTTGGTGTTGTCTCAGCTGGCCCCGTGGCCTCCGGTATGCCGGCTGACAAGACGCCATCATGGGCGACGTTGCTGGGCTTTCGGTGGGTTTCACCACTGATTGCCGGGAATTCTTCTTGTGATGTTTCCGTGGATTTTTTAAAATTTTCTTTCTTTCGCATCCTTGTTGGACACTTGTTTGCCCAGTGGTCGTCTAAAAGGCAGTTCGGACATTGCGTCTTACGGCCAGGCATCGTATACAATATGCGATGGCCGCCGGTGGTGCCGGTCGCTTTGATGTACACATAGTGCGGCACGTCTTTAGTGGGGTTACACAGCACACCCCACTTGCCGCCGCTGTATTGAATGCGGAAAACTTCCGCGTTTTCGTCTCCGATGGTTTCGGAGACCAAGAACTTGATTCTTCTGCGCTGATTGTGTTCGGGAGCCAATGAATGGTCACCCGTTCTCTCTCCTTCTCCACGTGTACGACTGATAGCTTATCAGGCAGCTTAAACATTTTGCCGTGTAGGCCTTTGTAAACCGCGATGTGTGCGGCTTGGTTCAGATTGACGAACCACCGCGTAGGTGCTTCGAGGCGATATATATCAGCGATTCCACCCGAAGGCACCCCACAGGGGCCAAGCAAGGCGCTAGAAACTAAATTTGGCGTGGCTTTTGCCACCGCGCCTGGGCCGGTAAGCGTAAGTACCAATGTACCTTTTTTGTGAAATTTTTGTCCCTCCATGAAACGATCTAGGTTGACCATTTACAAAGCTTTTTCATGAGATTACTTCATTGGCACCCAAGCAAAGTGCCTCAGATTATTTGTTTATACATTTTGTGATGTGCTCACGCGATTCAGCGCCATTTACAATAATCACTATCTATATGATATTACGTGATTATTAACTGTGGCAATATACCCATATATAGATTTATTTACCAATTTCTGGATTCAGACTTTTTTCCTAAAGCTGAATATCCCGAAGCTATCTTTTGGGTCTTTTTTTGTTGTTGCTCATATCAAAGAGTAGTATTACCAATTACTCCTTTTGGGCTATCCAAAGACCTCACCTGAGCATCACTTATTCACATTTCAATGTGCATTTTGATGGCTCTCCTCCGCGGAGAGCAAAGGATAATATCCGGGGTAGGGGCCTATTCCCTCGCGCCCTCACACATTGGCCTACCCCTACACATACACACACGCACACTTAGACTCGAACCGGTGACTATTTGGTCTACTTATATAAGTATTCCACATGACCGGGGCTTGTCTCGTTGTATTTGAATGGTCTCGGAAGCGATCGGGGGAAGTCGAGGCGGCCGGCGAAGGTACCTGTGGGCGGGGTGGTCGGTCGGGAGTACCCACGGACCGGAAGTGACATTCGGAAGTAGTCACCAGGACAACCAGACCCAAGAAATTTCCCGCCAATTTTTTGAAAATGTGGTCGTAAAATATGACGTCAGAGCGTAGGTGCTAGACTTTTTATATAGTAAAAAATGATGTCAGACGAAGGACTAAAGTCCTAAAATACTACCCCATTACAACATCCCATACTACTAACGCCTACACTGTGATAATTACCAGCGAGTAGATCAATGGACTAGGGAGGATTTGTCATACGTCGACGATGTTTTAGTGTATCGTCAGGGGAAGGATAGGAATCAGGTTGCTGTGGAACTACAAACCGAACTCAATCGCATAAGTACTTGGTGTGTTGAAGCTGGGCCAATGGTCAACCCAACAAAGAAAACAGAAAAATATCAAGCCAGCAAGAGGGGCAAGGTGTTTTCCCATCTACCCTGCTCCGGATGGGGTGAGGTTCTCCCATATGAGGAACATAAATGATGGGCACTTGGAGGAGATGGCTCTTTGTTTCAACCTAAGCATCAATACGGCGGAAATATCCCACGATTGGCTGCATAGCTGCCTGGTCCCATTCCCAAAGCCAGGTAAGGATCGCTCCAAACTTAATGGATACCGAATCATAACCCTGCAAAACACGTATGGCAAAGTCCTCGAAAAGATAGTAGCACGCAGGCTCCAGCAACATTTGGAAAGTCGGAATCTGCTTCCCCAAGGACTCGGGAGCTACTGGCCTGGAAAGGACACCTGGGCCAAAGCCGCAACTTTTGCATTTGATGTCTTTGAGAGCTTCCAGGAAAAAAAGGAGACAGTGGCGGTAGCTCTTGACCTGGAGGATGCGTATAACAGGGTTAGGTATGATCGGTTAATACACACACTGTTGGACATGGAGGTCTGCCCTTGCCTTGTTAGATGGGTTGCGGCAGTCCTTTATGAGCGTAATGTTGCACTGCGCATGGGTTCCTGGACTTCTGACCCCTGTACTATTACATCTGGGTTGCCGCAGGGATCTGCCTTGTCCCCGGTGCACTTTAATGTTTAATGTCTACACCAGCAAAATCGCAGCTATTGAGACACCAGGTGTGGGTTGAATCTTGACATTTGCAGATGATGTGCTGGTGTACATTCAGGGCAGAGACAGGGCCAGTTTGGCGAAAGACTTACAGGTGGCGGTAAACAGGCTGGCGGGGTGGTGCAGGGACGCAGGGGCCATTATACACCCAGACAAGGCATCGGTTGTGTGGTACTCCTTGGATAACCGG